>JAPXFQ010002412.1:2500-173516 GCA_028564705.1 Apricaphanius iberus
TGTAGCCCTTAAATAAAGTGTGTTGAGCATTTAGAGTCTGTAGGAAAAGCAATTAGCATAAATTAGTCACGCCAAGTGCTTCTGAGATATTTTTTAAGCCGTTCAGTTTTCTCTATTATCAATAAAAAAAATTTTAACCATTAAGTCACAGGAACAGCTAAACATATCATTAACTTGTGTATGTATGTATGTATGTATGTGTATATATATTACATTTTTTTAACCATTATGTCACAGTACTTACACAGGAACAGCTAAACATGTCATTAACTGCTGACTAAAGATTGAGTGACGCCGCAATCTTTATTTCTCACTGTGAGATCGTAGTCCTAGTTCAGAAATGCTGAAGCGACAATTGTAGCACAGTAGCACGATACTAGCAGAAGCACGATGCTAGAGGAAGCATGATGGTAGCAGTAGCACGATGCTAGTGGTAGCATGATGCTGGCAGTAGCACGATGCTAGCAGTAGCATGATACTAGCAATAGCACGATGCTAGCGATAGAATGATGCTGGCAGTAGCATAATGCTGGCAGTAGCACGATGCTAGCAGTAGCATGATACTAGCAATAGCACGATGCTAGCGGTAGAATGATGCTGGCAGTGGCAAAATGCTAGCAGTAGCATGACACTAGCAGTAGCACAATGCTAGCAGTGGGACGATGCTATCGGTCCCATGATGCTAGCAGAAGCACGCAGCTAGCATTAACACAATGCTAGCAGTAGCACAATGCTAACAGTAGCATGATGCTAAAAGTAGCATGATGCTAGCGGTAGCTTAATGCTAACAGTAGCACGAGGCTAAGAGTAACACGGTGCTAAGGGTAGCATGATGCTAACAGTAGCTTAATGCTAACAGTAGCATGATGCTAAAAGTAGCAGAATGCTAGCGGTAACTTAATGCCAACAGTAGCATGTGATAACAGTAGCACAAAATAACAGTGGCAAAATGCTAAAAGTAGCATGCTAACAACCTGGGGGTCTTGTGTGGAACATCTTTAGAAAATAAACTGAATAGAACTGAAGACTTATTCATCTCATTTAGCATTACTATAATTATGTGGGATCTGTCATGTAGGGTTGGACGATAATTCGATAGCAATATATATCGATCGATAGAAAAAAAAGGGGTCAATAAAAAAGTTCGGCAGAAAAAAAAGTTTCCCCTCATTTTTTCATTATACCCTATCAGGCAGCTTAATACAACAACCATTACTTACTCTAAACGAATCATTAATAACGACCCACACAGCTCCGTCAGCCACCCTCTCTGCTTTAGAACCACAAAAATTATGAAATAATTTGAGCTTAAACAGAATTTTTTAATAGTCCCTAAGCGAACCATCACCGTAACTTCGCCGCGCTCAGACGTCACAACAAGGCAGCAGCAGAGGACGTTGTTCCAGATACATATTTCAGAGGCTCAGGTAAAGGTTACGTCCCGTTTTGAACCGATCCTCCTCGCACTAAAACACTAAACGTAGCAATAATGAACGAAATATAAAACTATGATAAGCTGTTTTAACCAGGACTCCCCTCTCCAGCTCGCTATGAATCTCTTAGAGAGAGACACAGGAAACGTACCCAGGTCGCGTCGCGTTGCTAACATCTGTGGCTGTTAAAATCTCCCCTCGGTTCTCAGAAGCTAAAAAACGCTTTAAAAAACCCAACAGGGGTTGGATAGACCTGCTGGCTTCAGCTCTCAGTGACTGAGCTGCTGTGATGGAGCCCATCAACACTGGTGAGTAGCTAGTTAGCTTTAGCTTTAGCCTACAGAGGGAATTTGAATAAGCTTTATTGACAAACTAAACCAAAGGATTCAGCCATTAATATTATAAAGTATTATAAAATATTAAAAGTATTAAAAAGCATAAAAAAGCCTTTAATTTAAATTACTAACATGATTAAAAATATGTATAATATAATGGTTAATAATATTAATTTTCTTTGTATTTACTGATGTTACTCAGGTCTCTTGGTTTGTTTCTGTGTCTTACAAACTTACTTATGATAAAAAGAAGAGTTTGAAAATTTAATTAATTTAATTCTTAGTTAAAATTTGTTCATTGAAGAATAAATGACTGGGGAGGCACTTAAAATATAATTTTTACATTATGTGATTTTTTGATCAGTATGACTATTTTTTATTGATAACCTTTTTTTCTATATCGTCCAGCCCTACCATCAAGTAGTTTTTTTGTTAAACTTTAGTCAGTACTGCAGTCAGCTTATGTTACTGTAGAACTGCTAACGTTTTTCTTGTTAATTTTCTCATAGTCTGCTTACTTAAAAACACGATTGTCATTCATTATAATCTCTTTCCACATAATTTAAGAATTTGTGTATTTTAAAGCTTTTAAATTAATCAATGTTCTTGTGTTAGTGATGGTGTTTCAGATGCTTTGCTGTACATTGGACATTATTTTAAATGAGGTTTTGGGCCAATAAACAGTCGTCTTATATATATATATATATATATATATATATATATATGTATATATGTTAGTGGGTATGTTGGGTAAACATTTGATGCTGGATGGTAAACTCTTCTGATATTTTGTGAATATAAAACAAAACAAGTCATTATTATTAGAAGTCCTTAGAACAGGGGAGGAAAAGGAGCCTGTAGAGATACAATAATGAGGAATTTATACCTAAGAATTACAGTTTCACTTTAAATAAATCATAACTGAATGATTTACATGTAAAAAGGAAGAATTTAAACCAATTTCCTCATCATGTTTCAGCAGAAAACAGAAACCCAGATAATACTTGTCATGGGGCTCTGATGGGAGAACCTGGTGGTCAGCCAGCGTCGTACCTTCCTGTTGAACTCCAGAGCCTTGTGTTTGCGGTCCAGCCTCGCCCACTCTCCTGCCGCCTGGTTGTCCTCCAGGCTGGTGCTGCGCTTGTGCCTCTGACCCAGACTCAGGACGCCCAGACGGAGCGTCCTGCCTTGGGAGGCCTTGATGAGCGCGGCGGCCATCTCGTGGTGCCGGACGGGGATGCCGTTCACCTCCATGACGTAGTCCCCGGCCCTCAGACCCGCGCGTCCAGCAGGTGAGCATGGGGAGCAGTCCTCCACCAGCAGGGGGCAGTCTCCCACGATGGTGAAGCCAAAACGACCATCTGGACCCGGTATGATGTCCATCTGAAGATGAACGAGAACCATGATAAAGAACAGGCTGGATTCTCATGACCAAAACCTGGTTTAGACCTAACTTTAACACATAACTATTCCAGATTATTCTGCTCATTATAACGGTTTTTACTGTATTTGTTGACATACGTTTGTGGCACAAATATTAAATAAGAAGCTACTGAACATTTTATTACTTTTAAGCTAAAATTGAAAGAACATCAGGATTTACAGTGGAGCAGTGGCCTGTAACTTTCACTATAGGAACGGTTATAATATCAGACAGAAAATATTTTAAAAATCCGTAAAATCACATGGTGTAATTTTTTAAGAATTTCCTGTATAATGGTACACAAAATAAGTATTTATCACCTCCAAACAAGCCAGGTGTCTTTGGAGTCCAAACTCCACTATGACCAACACCAGTGAGCCGTCCGACTACACCAGGGACAAGATTGTACACCTGCACAAGCCTGAGATGAGCCGATCCACAATAGACAAGCAGCTTGATGAGAAGAGATCAACTATTGGAGCACATTAGAAAATGGAGTAAATATAACCACTATAGGTGTCAGCTGGAGCCTTTATCACATGTTATACTTTAGCAGAAGACGTTACTGATGTTCAGCTGTGTGGATCATCCTGGCAGAAGCTTTGAAAAGGATCAGTATATCGGCTGTGGGTCAGATTCCATAGCTGGTTGAACTGTTTCCTGCAGCAGAAAGGTCCTTGGTTCTAATCCCAGCCTGGGGACCCTTGTCCTGCGTGGTGTTCTGCGTCAGTGTGGCAAAAAAAGTATTTAGTCAGCCACCAATTGTATAAATTCGCCCATATAAAAAATTAGAGAGGTCTGTAATTTTCGTCATATTTATAACTAAATAATGGGAGACAAAATGCGAAAGAAAATCCAGAAAATCCTGTTCTGATTTTTAAAGTGCAACTCAACCCAAAATCAACAGTTTTTCGTTGATAAACTGTTTAAATTTGTCTGTAATAGCCCTATCTACAGTAATTATTTTATGTATTTTAGTAAATTTTTGTGAAAATATTAACCGTTAGTTTAGTGCCCCCAGTGGTTAAACAATGACACTGCACTTGAATTCCCTAGAATTTAAATCCTGCCTTGCTAACGGCTAATCTCGGGTTTCTGACGTCGGCTTTGATTAGTGACGACAGCAGTCCGGCCGTGGTGGAGTATATAAACACGGGTGGTCTCGACCAAACCTCCGTAGTGATGACCCATGAACTGCCTGCAGCACAAAAACCTGGGAGCTCCGTTATGCAGGAGGTTACCCCTACTTGCTGACATTTGCTCATTACCAATGAGAAAGGCAATAACTGGTATCAGTAAATGGAAAATAAAATCTGGGCTAAAAGTTATTTTTTAATGCAATAATTGTGATGGTGTTAAAAGTTTTTTTTGTTACACATTCCTGAATAATTATCCCGTCATACTTGGATACATCTCTCTGCAACACATTTTCTGTTTCTGACAAAGACATACAGCGGCCACAGGTGCTCCTGTCGAGGCAGAGTCACAAAATGACTCGAGCTAATCTATATTTAGCATTAGATTTAGCCAACAACAATGTAGCACTCAGAGACGGCGCCCGTTCTATGCCGCGATGCTACAGGCTCTGAATCTGCTGCTGCCCCGGGCAGAGAACGAGATAACGGCTGGAAACGATATGGCGCCGCTCCCCTCCACCACAGAACCTCTATCTCCCTGTTCTCTGTTCCCTCTGGAGAAGGAAGTGGAGAAAGAACCTAAACGTCTCCAGATTATTTCCCTCTGAGACAAAGGAGCTCGCGTTTGCTGTTCTTTCTCCTCTAAACACAACAAGAAGAGTTTTTACCAAAAAGTTCTGCTTTGGTTGCATCTGAGGGTATGACGTTCTTCCAATCCTCTCCTGGATCATCCAGATGCTCTCTAGCAGACTTCAGACGGGCCTGGACATGTCCTGGCTTAAGCAGGGGGACACGTCTGGCGCTGTTACTGATGGTAGCCTTTGTTACTTTGGTCCCAGCTCTCTGCAGGTCGTTCACTAGGTCCCCCCGTGTGGTTCTGGGATTGTTGCTCACCGTTCACAGGGTGAGATCTTGGTGGAGCCCCAGATGGAGGGAGATTATCAGCGCTTTTGGACGTCTTCCATTTTCTAATCATTGCTTTCTTCACACCAAGCTGCTTATTGCAGATTCAGTCTTCCCAGCCTGGTGCAGCTCTACAATCTGGTTCCTGGTGTCCTTTAACAGCTCTTTGCTCTATAGTGGAGTTTGGTGTCTTTATACTGGTAACCAGTTCAAACTGGTAACCATTGGAGGACAGAGGAGCCTCTTATAGAAGAAATCTGAGTTCTTCGGGGGTGATAAATACTTATTTTCCACCATAATTTCAGGAATTGAGCAGCAGCTGTCTGGATAAAAGGTCCTTGTTGAAGTCAAAGGTCAGAGGAGAACGACATACTGGTTCCAGATGACAGAAAGGTAACAGCTTCCCAGAGAACCCCTGGTTCCAGCCAAGGTCTGCAGAACACCATCTCTGATCGCGCAAAATGTGGAACCTTGGACCAGATGAGCTACAGCAGCAGATGACCAGGAAACTGAGGCTAATGTTGAGACACAGTTAGCACAACTGGATCAGAACAGTCGGATGGCCAGGTCAGAACCTGATGGGAACAACAAGCCTGGATCCATTCTGCCTTGTAACAGCAGTTCAGGTTGGTGGTTGAAGTATCATGATGTGGGAGATGTTTTCAGGCGCCGCAGCTGCTGTGTGGTACTATCATGTCAATATGGACCAAAACCTTTGAGGAATGCTGCTGACACCTTGTTGGTCAATTTCATGATCAATTATGGTGCCTTTCATTCGTAGTCTGAACTCAGAAATTCTGCATTCACAGAGGGAAAAATCTACTGAAACGGCCTGAAGTTGGAGGGAGATTTTCCCATTTGCTCCAACTTTGACTTTCAGTATGGCCGCTCCTGGCATCAACAACAGTAGCTGTGGTGGAAACATGTTGATTTTATAAGACACAAGTAAGAATGTGACGTAGAGCAGGCAACTCTTAACGAAATAAAAGTGGTTTTCATATGGAAAGTACAGCTTAGAATGATGTTTATAAGAGGTACTACAGCTATGCATATTCTACCAGGGCGTTGGCATATTGGAATCATGACCTATCTGATTAACTTAACTGGAAACATGCAGCTCCTTCAGCTTCCTAATATGGAGGACCACTACTGCCACAACGGACATAAATAAATGTGGAAATAAAATGTAGAAGTAAATATAGAAAAAAATTATATATAAATAAATACAATTACATATACATTTGTAAAAAATGTAGAAAAGATAAATACATTTGGGAATAACAAAATAATAAAATTGTCGATACATTTGTGAAAATAGATAAATACAGAAGAAATAAAATAGAAAATAATAAATAAAATTAAAAAGACATTTGTAAAAAAATAAAAGAAAAAATAAATAAATGTGAGCATAATAAATGGATAAAATTGGAAATACTTTTGTAAATAAATGTAGAAAAAAATAATACGGAAATAAATCAAATCAAAAATATATCTGTAAATAAATAAAATGTGGGAATAATAAAATAAAATCGTGATACACTTGTAAAAAAGGATAAAGAAATATAGAAAAAAATATGAAAATACATAAATAAAATTCAAAAGGAATTTGTAAATAAAAACTATAGAAGAAAATACATAATTTTGGAAATAAATAATACATAGAATTCGAAATATACATTTTGTAAATACATAAATTAATATTGAAAAAAATTAATAAAATAAATAAAAATAAACATATATTTGTAAAAATAAAAAAATACAGCAATAAAAATACATTTGTAAATAAATAAAGATATAGGTAAATAAATGGAAATAAATAAATAAACATAGGTGGGAATATATATAAAAATTTTGTATTTCCATACTTTTTCTTTTTTTTTTCGATGTTAAATTATTTCCACATTTTATTATTGATTCCCACATTTATTTATTTACAACTTTGTTTCATTTCCATATTTATTTATTGTCAATTTGGCAGGGACGCCCCCTATATACACATAATTTGTGTTTAAAATATTTCCACCCAGATGAATTTGTAATTGGGTTCAAAGCCCAGTTTTCTCCTACCTGAACGGCCACGCAGCACCAGGCGAGGGCATTTGGGAGGAGTTTTACTCTGATAACAGCACCTTCGCATTAAAAGCCTTTAAAGCAGAGGACTGTAACTTTTTAAGATCTCATGATAACCTGGAACCTGTGATAATTTACATGACTGAATGATGGCATTAATTAAAGAAAAGCTGGATGCTGTGAAACACTCAGCCGCTGTTGGACCTGCTGTGTGCGGGACACCACGCCGATGCTGGGAGGGATGTTCTTCTGAGTCTGAGCGATGGCGATGACGGCCTGCGGAGCCAGAGTGGACACGTTGTGGCCCTCGATCTCCAGGACCTGGTCCCCCGCCTGCAGCCCTGCCAGGTGGGCGCTGCTGCCTTCCTCCACCGTCAGGATGTAGCTGGGTCCGTTCCCGCCCAGCTGGAAGCCAAAGTCCTCAGGCCAGCCCTGGTTGGAGGTCGGCATGCTGAGGACTTGAGGGAAGAGAAGAGAGTAATGAAGAGCCGTCAGGTTGTCGCAAAACCTCCGAACATCAGATCCCTGTGATCCCCCATTTCTCTGAAATAAAATTCTATGAAGGAACTACGACAACAATACAACAAGACTTACCCATGGCAGCCCAAACATCCAAGTCTAACTCCATGGGAAGGACTCTAAATAAAAGTTATTTCTCCCTCCTCTGCTGATCTCCCCTTCCTCTGGTTCAACTAACAGCTTCAGAACCTTCACCCTGAACCGCGAAACGCTCCGCGGTGCATGACCTGGTTCTAAAAGCCAACGCAGCCAATCACACGAAGGCATGGCAGAGATTGTGACCTTAATTAGCTTGTAAGACAAACGTTTCTGCAGGAAATTAGCACGCAGCCATGACATTTCTATTAAACGGTAATTATGCTGTAAAAGAAAGTGGAACACCTCAGGCTAAGCAGCAGCTCCTGTTGAACAAAGGATGGAATTAGAAGCAACTGAAGTAAAACATCAAGGATCTAAGAAATAGATATTTATGATTAAACATGAGGACACATCCAAGCTGATATAAACTGCTCCAAAGTCCCGTCCCATTGGCAGATTCACCTGGTGCATAAAGACTTACAGAAATCTTTGGATGGACACCGAGGGCCACGTTTGTTTTGCCGAAACGAGTATCTGCCCTTTTTGTTCTGCAAAAACTTCTTCATCATGCTGGTCAGGCAGAGGGTCAACCTGCAGGCCGGCTAGAAACCAATCTGTCCACTCAGAGGCGGCCAAAATGTAGAAAATGTTTCAATCCCACTTGACTGAAGTCAGGCAGAGACGCTCCCGGGTGGAAAAAATTGCCCCATTCCTCCACCCTAAAAGCACAGCAGCTTCGTCATGAGCAAAGGGTGAGTGTGCACTGAACAGGCAGTGCAGTCTCTCTGAGAGTGTGTCAAGGAGTTAGTCCCTGATTCATCCTGAGGCTAGCCAGCTTGCACACTGGTAATCAGAAAACTGGGACGCATGCACCCGCGCACCTCAGTTCCTTAATAATTCGCTCTCCAAAAAAGGCTGTTGTAAGGCCTCATTTTGCTATAAATACACCACAGTGTCTTATTCCTCCTCTCTTGGCTAGGTGGCTCTCCGAGGGACCGCTCCTGGCCCAGAATCGCTCTGCGTCGTTGCAAGGAAGCCTGATGAGGACTAATTGGAGCATCTGCTTGCATGGAAGTCTGCGGTTCTGTGTGAGTGTGTGGGCACGCTCCAAGTGTTCGACCCAATGAGACAGAGTAGGGGCAATTTAAGCCTTCAGCCTGCAGGATTAGTAGGATTATCAACTGAATCTTTAGCCCTCCTCCAACCCCCCGGTCATTATGAATACAGCAGGAACACAGAAGATCTTAAATGACCAAGTGAAACCTTGTCATACTGCTGAAAGTGTTTTATGATCCTAGATCGACAACAAGGACTCAAACACACACACGGGATCAACAAAGCCAAAAACCAAAACGTTCATTAAGGAATTCTTCTTCTCCAAGTTGTTTTGGATCCAACTCACCAACTGGACCGATGACCTACAGTTAAACGGAGTCATTCTGAAGAACTGATTAAGTCATATTGTGCGATTAAAATGTGTTTCAGTATCATATTTTTATTGTTGCCCTTGGTCATAGAAACTTTTACTGACAAGTTGCACAAATATATACATAATCTATATCTTTCTACTGCAAAACGTATCTTTAAACATATTAGCTACAGTCAGCAACCTACAAGTTGGGTTTCTAAAAAACATAACTGACTTCTAAAGAGTAAAACACAACCACACGACCATAAAAGTATGATATTTTTCCTAAACAACACTTAGCATGTTTTTTCCAATAAACATTTTTAATAACAGACAACAAGTAAAGCTAACACAATAAGCTAATACGACAAAACCCAGATTCTGCACCTAAACAAAACCAGCTAGTAACTAACTAGCTAGCAGAGGTAGATAAGATTTGCTAGCAGCACCATATATTTCACAAACAATATTTGACAGTTTACATTTTTTTTTATAAATAAAAGGAAACCAGCAACAAGGAAAAAAGGTATTAATACAAGAAGCCCATAATCATTACTAGGTGAAAATAAAGGAAGTGCAGATTTGTTTTTCCGAAAACTATAATTAGCAACAAGCTAGCAGATGTCTTTAAGCTTTGTTAGCAGAGGCTGATAAAACTCCACACAAATGTGATGAAAACAAGTATACATTACTCGTAATACATTATACGTTAAAATTATTTATTTCTTTTTTATCAACAAATACACAGAAAATGGTGGGTTTCCAGGTAGCCTATCTGTTAGCAACTAGCAAGTGGACATAAAGCTAAGATCTGCTGCCAT
Organism: Apricaphanius iberus; assembly: GCA_028564705.1. Lineage (NCBI taxonomy): Eukaryota > Metazoa > Chordata > Actinopteri > Cyprinodontiformes > Aphaniidae > Apricaphanius > Apricaphanius iberus. The sequence goes on from JAPXFQ010002412.1 coordinate 12,627, forward strand.
TGTTTCTAAAAAAACTGCAAACAACCAGAAAAGTCAGAGCCAGTTAGCAATTTCAGAAATACTGAAAAAAGGCTGGAATTGAACTAATATTTGGCATGTTAAAAAGTGTTCCTAAATTTTCTTACGGTTACCATGGGGATTAACAAAATAACAGGCTATAGGCCCTTAAAAAATGCTAGTTAGCATTTACAGTTGGACATAGCAGATGAATTAGCAACAAGGACTTGCTTTGTTTTAACATTAACATGACCAGAGATTAAACTAAATAACTAGGCTATATACTGATGTACTTACATGTAAATGTTTATTCATATGTATAACAATATTGTTAAAAATTAACTAGTTTTTCTCAGGACTGTTTCATATCAGCCGTCAAACATTCACATGGCCAAACTTTAGCCCTTTCAACTTTTAGCTAAGACTGCCTCTGCTTCAAGTTAGGATTACCTACGTAATTAACCTTTTTTTTTTTGCAAAGTTAACTGTCCTAAAGTTAGGAGAAATAAAAAAGATAATGGTCCCAGTAAAACTATGTACACCCACACAGGTCTTAAGTGTAGGGCCGTAAACAAAAGAAATAATTTGGAGTAAATTTCTGCCCTAAAAACTCAAAAATTCTTAAAATAAAGTCATGTTTCCTCAGAAAAACCTCGGACATTTTTTGAAATCAAAAAGTTGTAAAATTGTAATTGAAAAAATACGAATTTCTGACATTAATTGCACATATTTTACAGAAAAAAATTCTCAGTTACAAAAGTCGTAAAATTCTGAGTAAAAAGTCAAACATTTTGATTGATTGCAGATATTTTCTAGGGGGAAAAGCAGAATTAGAAAATTAGAACATTTGTGAGAAAAAAAGAGAAATATCTATGATTGAAGGCATACATTTTTTCTTACAATTTTCAGAATTTATAATGTCAGAAATATCTTACTTTAGGAATAAAAAAAATGTATGCCTTTAATCATAGAAACCTTTCTACATCAGATAATTGTGCTTTTTTGAAATTGATCTCAGAAATTCAGAGTTTTTACTTGTAATTTTTTCTACTCTTTGATATCAGAGAATTTCCCTTTTTTTCTGAAAAATATGTGACTTTGATTTCAGAATTTCTGAGTTTTTTAGGTGAAAAATTAATCCAAAATATTTTTATTTTGTTTACAATGGCCCTAATACTATGTCATATAAGCGAGTTCGGGTTAGCGAGCAAAAACAAAGAAGCACCAACAAATATTATCAGTTGTGTTGCAGTTAGGTTTGTTTTAGTGACATTTTACGAAATCTATTTTCTATTTGTGTTGGAAACATTCAGAGCATTTATTAGGTTAGTAACCTCAGCCCTAATGTTAACCAAGAGGTGAAGTTGAACTGACAGATTAAATCATGAGACTGATTAAACTAATTATATTTCCGCACTTAAAATCTAATTGTATTCTTAGAAAATATTATATATATACATAACAAGAGAAAGTCTCGGGGAAGCGATGCATGAAAACACACAGTAAACAGGCAGTGTATTACACAGTGAATAATTAAAGATGAGGACATTTATCTGCGAACCAAGTGTTCTCCTACACCTCAGGCAGGAGCGTCAACCTACATGTAACAAACAGCAAACTGATCAAGCCAGCCTTATTTAGCGTACCCTCAGACTATCTGTAAAATCATTCCCAGGATTCAGATGGAAAAGTCACCAAGACACAAAGTGAAAAACCAGTTCTTCCCCACCAGTGCAACCTGTACACGACCAGTACCTTTTCAGAGAGCAGCCACAGATGTGCACAAGGCTCCTGGGTGATGTTCTCCTGCCAGACCCGAGGGATGTAATGTGAGCCGTCGGCCAAGTCCGCAACCAGATCCAGCAGGTGTCCTGTGATGCTTTGTGGCATTGTGAGCAGCCCTGGATGGCAGACAGAACCAGTTCATTTCAGAGTTAAACCTGGATGTGTTTGAAACTGCAGGTATGTCCAGATGGTGACTACAGCCCAGGTAAACCAGGGTACAGCTGGGACTTCTGATCATAGTACAACACAGCCGGGATTCAACTTGGCCATGAAAACAACTGCATTGTAAGAATATTATGGGCTGGTTTCATCCCATTTTTTACCTTTATCGTCATTTTATGAAATGACTGTGTTTAAAGTGTAAAAAATAGACATAAGGCGTCAGGAGAGACTAACCTTCAGTTAAAACTGAAGAGAAATGTAGACGTGAGAATTTGTTTTAAGGAATTTGTTCTCTATAGCTTTACTAGACCGCCAGCCCCCTAACTGTTTACTACAGCTACTTATACTCCAGCTCTCCGTCTCCATAGAAGCTTTCAAAAAACATCTGAAAACCTTTTTGTTCAACCAGCCGTTTCCTCAGGCTAATCTTCCTGCACTGTTTATGTGTTTATATCCATTATTGTTTCACGTTCCTGATGTTTCCGGTTCTTGATAGAACCATTTCTACTATGATTTTTTCCTGATGTATTTGTTGCATGTATAATGTTTCTGGGGCCGGAAGTCCAACATGTTACATGATTTTGCCCAGTCTTTGCTTTGGCTGTACGGCGCTTTGTTAAATCATCATCTGTGATTGTGAAAGGAGCTCTAGAAATACATTTTACTAACTTACTTGAAACACTACTATCATAGTACCACTGTACTTGTTTCAAAGATTTGAATAAAAACATGTAAACTGATGTTATTCATCTTAAAAAATGCTAGTTAGCATTAGCAGTTGGACAAAGCAGATCAATTAGCAACAAGGACTTGCTTTGTTTTAACATGAACATGACCAGATATGGAACGAAATAACTAGGCTATACACTGATGTACTTACATGTAAATGTTATTAATATGTATAACAATATTGTTAAAAATAAAATAATTTTCCACTCAAGAAGAGCCAGAAACTTGAGTAGTTTCTATATATTTGAATCATCAGAATATAAATTTATGCTTTTTGTCCAATTACATGTTTTACTATTAAATTATATGTTACAAACTCCAAACAAGCCTTTTTTTTTTACCAAATATGTTTTTACTCTTATTCAAAAAACTAGAGTTCAAAACAAAATATCACGTGTTGAAGGGAGATAAAACGGTTGGAAAAAACCAGCTGAAAAAAGATTTGGATTTATAGGAGAGGCAGGAAAAAGTAACAGATGGGAAGGTTTGGAAAGACTTGAAAAAGCTTGTAACATTCATTGCTGGAGTAATAAATGCAACATTGGAAACAAAATCAAAAACTGAGAGAATAGAAAACCGTTGTGAAAACAGCAGCAGCAGGAAACCAGCTGGACATAAATGGGTGGAAATGAGAGGAAGTTAGGAATAATCTCAGTGTGCAATCATGTAAGGAAGGGGGGGGGGTGCATATAGATTATGGTTTATTTGTCAGAAAAACCATTTATTATATGTATTCAGGATACATGGCTAAAAATAAATCTAGATTTTAAATAATCACAACACAAACTAATCAGGCGTGATAGAGAGGTGAGAGTAGGAGAAGGTTGTGCTACTTTCATCAACAATAATCTGAATTATAGAACGACTAAAATAGGAAAAGAAGAAGATTTATCGTCATAGAAATTTATGCTACACAGCGACAGATTTACATAATCAATTACTATAATCTGTGGAAGAATTTGGACATTAATAATCTCAAATTAATGCAGATCATAACGACAGACATTTTTTATGTGGGGATTTTAATGCACATAATGCAATATGGGGAGGAACTAAAACAGATGCTGATAGTGAGGTAATTGAGGAACTAATGGATGACTTACATTAAGTGTGTATTAATGATTAATACGAATACAGAGGAAGCACATCTGCACTAGATCTCATCTTGCTTTCAAATAAAATGGCGGCGCACTGTGAGCAGGAGGTTCAGGAGATTATACGATATTTACCCGATTCCCACAAGAGTTTACTGGTCTAAAGATTCAACAATAGGAGAAGGTAGGTGGGATTTAAAAAAAGCTAAATGGAATAAATTTAGGTTTATACGCGAAAAGGAACAAAGGATAAATGTTGAGGAAAATATAGAATCAGTGTAAAAAACATTTAGGGAAAAGTACTAAATGAAGCAGAGGACGTAACAATTCCTAAAAGTAAAGGAAGCATGAAAAAGATGAATGCACCATGGTGGTCAGATCAATATGAGAAAGCAATAAAGGATAGAAATAAAAGTCTGAAAGTATTAAGGACGGCACATATTTTTATAAGTCTATAGAGTATAAAAGGCTACAGGCTGAGGCAAAGAGGGTTATTAAACAAAGAAAAAGAGGATTTTGTGATAAGATTGGTACAACACCAGTAAGTGATTTAAACAAGTTTATATATCAATGATTAGATCAGTCATAGATTATGGTAGTATGATATATACTTAGCTTGTAAAACAGTATTAAAAAAGATAGAGGTCATACAAAATCAGGCATTATATGTAGTGGAGCAATTGGAACAACTCCAAATGGGAGAAATGGGAGAAATACTGTTGCACCTGGGATTAAAACTGTTACTGAATAATTAGACAATTATATGTAAAATGATGAAAACTTGGTTAAAATAGCAATGCAAACATGTTGGCAGAGTGGAAGAAAAAGTATGAGAGCATAATTTGGAAATCCGACAGGTTAGCAAAGGCTATGAAATTAACAAATATATTTTTATATTCAGCCAACCCAGTTTGGATCTTTCCAAATGAAAATATAGATTTCTATATTCATAATGAAATGGAAATCAGAAAAAGCAAAGGAAACTGGAAAAAGATCACTGATTAAAGATTAGTTATTATACATAAATCATTAATCAAAAACTATTAATCCAAATATGAAGAAGAAGAGAATATGGGATTTTCATTTTGCATTCTGATATTAGGAAAATATTATATGTCAGTTTTCACAATGTAAATGTTTGCAATTTCTTTTAGTTTATAAAGGATAGAACAAAATAGAATAAAAAAGGTATAATAAGCTCAGACTCTCTATCAGTGTCAACAGATATTAGACCAGATATTCTAATTGTAATTTATAAAAGCTAATTTAGATGGAACAAGGTTGAACGGCAGGATCAGTGGATAAGGGAAAAGAAAAAACGGCATCTTTATCATATCCAGGAAAAAAATGGAAGAATGAAAATTTTACAAATGAATAACAGATCAGTCAGTGATTTCTGACTGAGGATGCGACATACAGCCTTAAAAAGTGTTTTATATTTGATAGGGAAACATGCCACTGGTTTATGGGATTGTGGAGAGGACAAAATACACGGAAAAACAGGAAAATATAAAAAAATAAGTATATATTAATTGGAGAGTCTATTTATAATTAGTGTTGGAGTTCCTAAGAAGCAGTGGATTAAATAAGGAGAATATAGTTGTTTTAGTACAATATTTGTCCCACTATGACTAACATTCTTATGCAGTAGGTGGCAGAAATGCACCTTATACTAGATGCCACCCGCCAATAAAACAACAAGAATAAGACTTTATTTTATATTTTTTATAATAATTTAATAATATAATGGCATTGCAAGTTTAAATACAGAATCTAAAAGGAATATTGACAAACTTTTAACTTACAGAATATTTTCTTTTGTTGAAATAGAAAGATTGAATACTTAAAGATAAATAAGCACCAAATAAACTTTTTGTAGCTTATAAACTGCATAAATATGTTTATTTATTATAGTGCTCTCTACATGTCCTGGTCCATGGAATAACCAGTCTTACAGATTTGCCCAGAAGCTATTAGCACATTTACAATAATAAAACTAAAATAATCTTTCAATTTCTTCATGACGGAAGGAACCTGTGTTATGATCTAAATTAAAGTGAATTCTTAAAAATTCAGAGGAGGGGTTATATATTGGTAATAATTGTGAAAAGTGAATTTCTTTCACCTTTGGGGCAACAGGAAACTTAAAGAATTTGGATCGTAAATGTTCTGCTTCTTTTATAGAGAAAAATCAAATAATTAATATTCTGTTTGAAGAAAATGGATACAGCTCGTCAATCAATACATGGCGGATTACATTATTATTTATTTTAATATCTGTGATATTGTTTTAATTTATCAGAAGCGAATGAAGAACTGGATGTATATTATAGTTATCAATTAATAAGACAAGAAGAAAGAAGACGACGAAGGGGGGGAAGTTCATTCCGAACCACGTGATCATGTTAGCATCAGGGCTACGGAAGTAGCTTCATTCACCGATGCAGGAGGCGAACATGTTCCTCAGGTAAACCCGGTGCTGTGAAGGTAGCCGCGGCCAGCGGAGAACTGGAAGGTAGGGGGGAACCCGAAGTTTTTATTATTATTATAATTATTTTAAAGATTACAAACAATTAGGCATGTATACAAATGTTAAACAGATTAACTAATAAGGTACAACAAACACTCATTCACACAGTTAACTTTGTAGCTCTAATACATTCAGATTATTATATGTTTGCAAGAGAGACATTGCTTTTTTACTTTTCATACATTTTAAGGAGGCTAAGAAACTTTCAGTAAGATGTTTTATTTTGAACACCATGAAAATTGGCTTTACTTTCTTCCATTTTGAGCAGTGAATGAAATATTGGGATAGTAATAAGATATTATTTAAAACATATTCCACCTGTGAGCCGTTCAGGCTGATGCCAGATCAGGATGAAGGTTTCTTGTAGCTGGAGTTTAGAAGAAAACCAGTCCAGGAGGTTTTCACAAACCGTTTTTGTGTAAATAAAATGAAAGAAAATATGCTGTGTGGGTTCAATATGGGATACACAGAAAATACAGTTATTATAATCAATGTTGAACCTTAGCAGTTAACTGAAAGGATAAATGTCATCCAAAAACCGCTTTCAGATTTACAGGGAATTTTAAATATTGACTTCTCTTTTTTGACCTCCACCTCAGGGAACTTCTGAGTGAAAGATTTGTTATTAATACTTATCAGGAATAGATGATTATTTAAGTTATTACGTAGGATCTTGTTTGGTATTTCTTTGTTAGTAAAATCTTGTTCCATGATGCAGAGAGTCGGTCGGCTGGGGAGGCACAAGTTCTCCATAAGTTGTCTTACTGGCTGAAGAATTGCCTTACAGCTTTTACATTCATCGGCTTTTTTGCAATTAATATTATGAATACGGCAAAAAAAAAAAGAAATTTGTTGTCTTTTAACAAACATCGGCTCCTCTTCACGAACCTCTGCTCCTTTTAACGAACTTTGGCGTATTTAAACAAACTTTGCCGTCTTTTAACGAAACATTGGCTCCTTTTAATGAACTTTGCCCTCCTTTAACGAACTTTGGCACCGTTTAACAAATTTTGGTGCTTTTAATGAACTTTAGCGTCATTTAACGAACTTTGGCGCCTTTTAACGAACTTTGCCGTTATTTAATGAACTTTGGCACCTTTTTACAAACTTTGATGTCATTTAATGAACTTTGGCGCCTTTTAAGGAACTTTGGCACAGTTTAAAGAACTTTGGTGTCATTTTATGAACTTTAGCCCCTTTTGACGAACTTTGGCTCCTTTTAACGAACGTGCGTGTCATTTAATGAACTTTGGTGCCTTTTAACGAACTTTGGCACCGTTTAACGAACTTTGGCGTCATTTAACAGAACTTTAGCCCCTTTTAACAAACTTTGGCACCTTTTAACGAACTTTGGTGCCATTGAACAAACTTTGGCGCCTTTTAACGAACTTTGGCGTCTTTTAATGAACGTTGACGAGTTTTAATGAATGTTGACGCCTTTTAAATAACTTTGGCCTCATTTAATGAACCTTGGCGCCATTTAAAAAACTTTGGCGTCTTTTAATGAACGTTGACTCCTTTTAACGAACTTTGGCATCATTTAATAGGACTTTGGTGCCGTTTAAGGAACTTACGTAGGATCTTGTTTGGTATTTCTTTGTTAGTAAAATCTTGTTCCATGATGCAGAGAGTCGGTCGCCTGGGGAGGCACAAGTTCTCCATAAGTTGTCTTACTGGTTGAAGAATTGCCTTACAGCTTTTACATTCATCGGCTTTTTTGCAATTAATATTATCAATATGGCAAAAAAAAAAGAACTTTGTTGTCTTTTAACAAACATCGGCTCCTCTTCACGAACCTCTGCTCCTTTTAACGAACTTTGGCGTATTTAAACAAACTTTGCCGTCTTTTAACGAAATATTGGCTCCTTTTAATGAACTTTGCCCTCATTTAACGAACTTTGGCACCGTTTAACAAATTTTGGTGCTTTTAATGAACTTTAGCGTCATTTAACGAACTTTGGCGCCTTTTAACGAACTTTGGCACCTTTTAACGAACTTTGCCGTTATTTAATGAACTTTGGCACCTTTTTACAAACTTTGATGTCATTTAATGAACTTTGGCGCCTTTTAAGGAACTTTGGCACAGTTTAAAGAACTTTGGTGTCATTTTATGAACTTTAGCCCCTTTTGACGAACTTTGGCTCCTTTTAACGAACGTGCGTGTCATTTAATGAACTTTGGTGCCTTTTAACGAACTTTGGCACCGTTTAACGAACTTTGGCGTCATTTAACAGAACTTTAGCCCCTTTTAACAAACTTTGGCACCTTTTAACGAACTTTGGTGCCATTGAACAAACTTTGGCGCCTTTTAACGAACTTTGGCGTCTTTTAATGAACGTTGACGAGTTTTAATGAATGTTGACGCCTTTTAAATAACTTTGGCCTCATTTAATGAACCTTGGCGCCATTTAACAAACTTTGGCGTCTTTTAATGAACGTTGACTCCTTTTAACGAACTTTGGCATCATTTAATGAACGTTGACGCCTTTTAACAAACTTTGGCATCATTTAATGAACCTTGGCGCCTTTTAACGAGCTTTGGCGCCTTTTAATGAACGTTGGCGCCATTTAACAAACTTTGGCGCCATTTAACAAACTCTGGCGCCTTTTAACGAACTTTGGCCTCATTTAATGAACTTTGGCGCCATTTAACAAACTTTGGCGCTTTTAACGAACTTTGGCCTCATTTAATAGAACTTTGGTGCCGTTTAAGGAACTTAGGTAGGATCTTGTTTGGTATTTCTTTGTTAGTAAAATCTTGTTCCATGATGCAGAGAGTCGGTCGGCTGGGGAGCCACAAGTTCTCCATAAGTTGTCTTACTGGTTGAAGAATTGCCTTACAGCTTTTACATTCATCGGCTTTTTTTCAATTAATATTATCAATATGGCAAAAAAAAAAAGAACTTTGTTGTCTTTTAACAAACATCGGCTCCTCTTCACGAACCTCTGCTCCTTTTAACGAACTTTGGCGTATTTAAACTAACTTTGCCGTCTTTTAACGAAACATTGGCTCCTTTTAATGAACTTTGCCCTCCTTTAACGAACTTTGGCACCGTTTAACAAATTTTGGTGCTTTTAATGAACTTTAGCGTCATTTAACGAACTTTGGCGCCTTTTAACGAACTTTGGCGCCTTTTAACGAACTTTGGCACCTTTTAACGAACTTTGCCGTTATTTAATGAACTTTGGCACCTTTTTACAAACTTTGGTGTCATTTAATGAACTTTGGCGCCTTTTAACGAACTTTGGCATCATTTAATGAACCTTGGCGCCTTTTAACGAGCTTTGGCATCTTTTAATGAACGTTGGCGCCATTTAACAAACTTTGGCGCCATTTAACAAACTTTGCGCCTTTTAACGAACTTTGCCTATTTAATGAACTTTGCGCCATTTAACAACTTTGGTGCTTTTAACGAACTATGGCCTCATTTAATAGACTTTGGTGCGTTTAAGGAATTACGTAGGATCTTGTTTGGTATTTTTTGTTAGTAAAATCTTGTTCCATGATGCAGAGAGTCGGTCGCCTGGGGAGGCACAAGTTCTCCATAAGTTGTCTTACTGGTTGAAGAATTGCCTTACAGCTTTTACATTCATTGGCTTTTTTGCAATTAATATATAATATGGCAAAAAAAAAAGAACTTTGTTGTCTTTTAACAAACATCGGCTCCTCTTCACGAACCTCTGCTCCTTTTAACGAACTTTGGCGTATTTAAACTAACTTTGCCGTCTTTTAACGAAACATTGGCTCCTTTTAATGAACTTTGCCCTCCTTTAACGAACTTTGGCACCGTTTAACAAATTTTAGTGCTTTTAATGAACTTTAGCGTCATTAACGAACTTTGGCGCCTTTTAACGACTTTGGGCCGTTTTAATGAACTTTGGCACCTTTTTACAAACTTTGGTGTCATTTAATGAACTTTGGCGCCTTTTAACGAACTTTGGCATCATTTAATGAACCTTGGCGCCTTTTAACGAGCTTTGGCATCTTTTAATGAACGTTGGCGCCATTTAACAAACTTTGGCGCCATTTAACAAACTTTGGCGCCTTTTAACGAACTTTGGCCTCATTTAATGAACTTTGGCGCCATTTAACAAACTTTGGTGCTTTTAACGAACTATGGCCTCATTTAATAGGACTTTGGTGCCGTTTAAGGAACTTACGTAGGATCTTGTTTGGTATTTCTTTGTTAGTAAAATCTTGTTCCATGATGCAGAGAGTCGGTCGCCTGGGGAGGCACAAGTTCTCCATAAGTTGTCTTACTGGTTGAAGAATTGCCTTACAGCTTTTACATTCATTGGCTTTTTTGCAATTAATATTATGAATATGGCAAAAAAAAAGAACTTTGTTGTCTTTTAACAAACATCGGCTCCTCTTCACGAACCTCTGCTCCTTTTAACGAACTTTGGCGTATTTAAACTAACTTTGCCGTCTTTTAACGAAACATTGGCTCCTTTTAATGAACTTTGCCCTCCTTTAACGAACTTTGGCACCGTTTAACAAATTTTGGTGCTTTCAATGAACTTTAGCGTCATTTAACGAACTTTGGCGCCTTTTAACGAACTTTGGCGTTATTTAATGAACTTTGGCACCTTTTTACAAACTTTGGTGTCATTTAATGAACTTTGGCGCCTTTTAAGGAACTTTGGCACCGTTTAAAGAACTTTGGTGTCATTTTATGAACTTTAGCCCCTTTTGACGAACTTTGGCTCCTTTTAACGAACGTGCGTGTCATTTAATGAACTTTGGCGCCTTTTAACGAACTTTGGCACCGTTTAACGAACGTTGGCGTCATTTAACAGAACTTTAGCCCCTTTTAACAAACTTTGGCACCTTTTAACAAACTTTGGTGCCATTGAACAAACTTTGGCGCCTTTTAACGAACTTTGGCGTCTTTTAATGAACGTTGACGAGTTTTAATGAATGTTGACGCCTTTTAACGAACTTTGGCCTCATTTAATGAACCTTGGCGCCATTTAACAAACTTTGGCGTCTTTTAATGAACGTTGACGCCTTTTAATGAACTTTGGCATCATTTAATGAACCTTGGCGCCTTTTAACGAGCTTTGGCATCTTTTAATGAACGTTGGCGCCATTTAACAAACTTTGGCGCCATTTAACAAACTTTGGCGCCTTTTAACGAACTTTGGCATCATTTAATGAACCTTGGCGCCTTTTAACGAGCTTTGGCATCTTTTAATGAACTTTGGCGCCATTTAACAAACTTTGGCGCCATTTAACAAACTCTGGCGCCTTTTAACGAACTTTGGCCTCATTTAATGAACTTTGGCGCCATTTAACAAACTTTGGCGCTTTTAACGAACTTTGGCCTTATTTAATAGAACTTTGGTGCCGTTTAAGGAACTTACGTAGGATCTTGTTTGGTATTTCTTTGTTAGGAAAATCTTGTTCCATGATGCAAAGAGTCGGTCGCCTGGGGAGGCACAAGTTCTCCATAATAATATTCTGTACAAGTTGTTTTACTGTTTGAGGAATTGCCTTACATATTTTACATTCATCGGCTTTTTTGCAATTAATATTATGAATATGGCAAAAAATTTTCATTACGAATCCATTTGCTCTGATTATCTATAAGGTGACTTATTGACCAGATACCTTTATCCATCCAGCGGCACAGAGAGATGGATTTTCCATTACACAGATCATATCTGTTGTTTTAAATTGGTATTCGGTGAGGTGTGAAACTTTGGCAGTACGTAAGTTTCCGGCTTAGCAGAGCTTGTTTGGGAAAGAAGGAAGCTTCATTGGCAGTTTTTCTAGATTAAAGTTGCATTTAAAGACAAACTCAATACCTCCAATCTTGTTAAATAAACATTTGGAGAGACAAAACCAGATATTGTTTTTATCTAGCAGGAAGTATTTGAGCCATTTTATTGGGGACCAAAGCTGGAGGGGGGTCAGAGCTGCCTCGAAGCAGCGGGGCTGCAGGGTTGTTGGTCAAACGCTGCTGGTAATTGTTCCTCCAGGTTTTTAGAAAAGCTGACCACCATGCTGTACTTTCACTGGAAGGTTTACTGTAGATCTGAACGGACTGAGCTAACAGGAACGCTTTTACCAGACGCAGGGAGGACGGATCTAACACACCTGTTGGTTGCTGCCAGGTGAGACATGGACTTCCTCACCTTGTTTGGGATCTACGTGGCGGTGGTGCTCACCTGTATGTTCCTAGTGTGTAAATACTCAGGCCAACAACACAACCCCTTCAACACTCTAGTCGCTTACGTCACCAAGGTAGGAGTTTTCTTCACTCTGCTGCTACCTCCAACCACCACTGGGTGGCGCTTCATGCAGGTGCCTCCTTCCCCCCTGCAGGTAGCCGCACCGTTTACCCCTGAGTGGCTCCAGAGGTTTTCCCACTGGATCTTCCACAGACTGTTCCACCAGAGGTTGGTGGTTAAACTCTGTCTGTTTTCTGCCCTCAGCCTTTAGAATCACTTTATTTTCCTTGTTGGTTTCAGGAGCAACATGTTCATCTACCTGCACATCCTGCTGGAAGCCGCTGTGTACGCAGAGTTCACCTTGGAGGTGTTTGGCTTCTGCCGAGAGATGGACACCACCTTAACCAGCCTGTCGCTGCCTTATGTCCTGCTGGCCATTAAAAGCTGTTTCTTCTGCCTCTGCATCAGGACCGATCCAGGTTTGCTTCAATTCCACCTCCAGGTTTTCAGACTAAAACCTGAACCAGGACTGATTCAGCTCATGTTGTCTGGATCGGTCGGTGAAGAAAAGTCGTATTACTTCTAGAGAGACTAATTTCTAGACGTGTTTGTGCTATGTCCTCACCAGGAACGGTGACGAGGAGAAAGGTGTCCAGCCTGATCCAGGTCTATCCGTACGACCGGAGACTGTTCCACCCTGGAGTCTCCTGTGAGACGTGCCGACTCATCAAACCGGCCCGGTCCAAACACTGCAGTGAGTTCAGCTTCTCCACTAAAGCATCCACAGTCATTCTCAATCTGTCAGTCTGCAGCCACGAACTTTGGCATCTATTAATAAAACTTTGGCTCCTTTTAACGAAACATCGGCGCCTTTTAACGAAACATCGTCTCCTTTTAACAAAACATCGGCTCCTTTTAATGAAACATCGTCTCCTTTTAACGAAACATCTGCGCCTTTTAACAAAACATCGGCACCTTTTAACGAAACATCCGCTCCTTTTAATGAACTTTGGCGTCTTTTAACGAACTTTTGCATTTTTAACAAACTTTGGCGCCTTTTAACGAACTTTGGCGTCTTTTAAAGAACTTTGGCATCTTTTAACGAACTTTTGTGTCTTTTAAAGAACTTTCGCATCTTTTAACGAACTTTGGCATATTTTAACGAACTTTTGCGCCTTTTAAAGACCTTTTGCATTTTTAACGAACTTTTGCATTTTTAACAAACTTTGGCGTCATTTAACGAACTTTGGCGTCTTTTAACGAACTTTGGCATCTTTTAACGAACTTTGGCATATTTTAATGAACTTTTGCGCCTTTTAAAGAACTTTTGCATTTTTAACGAACTTTGGCGCCTTTTAACGAACTTTGGCATCTTTTAAAGAACTTTGGCATCTTTTAACGAACTTTGGTGTCTTTTAAAGAACTTTGGTATCTTTTACCGAACTTTGGCATATTTTAACAAACTTTTGCGCCTTTTAAAGAACTTTCGCATCTTTTAACGAACTTTGGCATATTTTAACAAACTTTGGCGTCTTTTATCAGTCATCAACTCTTCTTAACCAACCTCTGCTCCTTTTAATGAACTTTGGCGTCTATTAACAAACTTCGGTGTCTTTTAACGAAACATCGCTCCTTTTAATGAACTTTGGCCCCTTTTAACGCACTTTGGCATCTTTTAACGAAACCTCTGCTCCTTTTAATGAAGTTTGGAGTCTTTTAATGAAACATCGGCTCCCGTTAATGAACTTTGGCTCCTTTAAATGATTTTTGCCGTCATGTAAGCAACTTTTGTGTCTTTTAACTAACTTTGGTGTCTTTTAACGAAACCTCTGCGCATTTTGACGAACTTTGGCATCTTTTAACGAAACCTCGGCTCTTTTTTTTTTTTTTTTTTTTTTTTTTTTAACGTGTCCTGTCTAGCAGTATGCTACTCAGAATTGGTGTCTGAGTACCAAGTACAAGCCCAACAGTTTTACTTTCCCAAGCAGAGTATTACAGCTTCGCTGTAGTACGCCACTTGATGTATATGTATGAAAAATCTTTATTAGTGATTACTGTGGGTTCAATTTCCTGACGTCATGGACATTAAACTGAGACAAGAAGGGAGAAAGGAAGAAGGTGAAGAAAAGAAACCGGACCAACAGAGGGGCGAACCGATGACACACGACAGGGAGGTAAATAAAGAACACAAGAAAACATCCCAGTCCTCCACCTCTGCCGGACGGCAGAGAAACAGTAATACAAAAACAACAAAGTGTACAGAACCAAACCAATAGTTCGGATCTGGTAGAATAAACAAAGAATTACACATTCACTACACACAAGCATTGATTAATGAACATAATACAAATGTTTCTGGTAAGCTCCTGTGAACAACTAACTAATGATGATAACCTCAGCTTAAGATATGTCCGTCCTCACCTATGTCCCCACACCTATGTGTGTGCGAGCATGCAGGTCTGAATAAGGTTTCCCCATGCAAGTGATTGATAGCTGGTGTAAGGAACCGTCAATCCGTCCTACAGGAATCGGCACAGACATGGAGGAGGCAAGAGATGTATGCATCCAGCGTCCCACAGAGTACAGAGTCCACAGGCGGATCAGCGCAGGGTCGATCACCCACCAAGAGAGGAACAGATGGAAGTCCCAGGGGAGCACCCACCAGCCGCGATGCTGGGGCCCGAGAGATCGCAGTGACGAGCCCACGGGCTCCGCCGGTAACCGGCTACGCCAGGGCGGGCCCGGACCAGGAACCGGAGGCCACGGGGACCAGGGGCACCCCACCCCCCAGCGGGGCCCCAACCAGTGACCAGCCGACAAGGGTCCCCCGCCGCCGCCGCAGGCAAGGAGGACCCGCAGCCAACCGACGGACAACACACGCCGCCGCCACCCCGGACCAGTACCCACCGCCAACAACCCGGCCCGCCCCCACACATCCACACGCCAGGGAGCCACCGCGGATGTACGCCCTCCCCAGGCCGCGCCCAGCCGGCACCTGGACATCCAGATCTTCCAGCTCCAGGGTCCAGATCCCGCCCCACGTGGGGCGCCAAGATCAGGGGCCCAGCCAATGCCGGACAGCCCCACCAGGCGAACAGACCAGCCAGCTGAAGTCCTGGAACCGGCAGGAGGATTGGGCGCCAGGCACGGTCCCCACCCATCCACCGGACGGCACCAACCTATTCTACAACCCCGGCACCCCCATAAGAGGTGCCCCAGTCAATCCAAGGAGGACATCGGCCCGAAACAGCGGCCGCCCGACACACCGGACCACCCAGGACCCGCCCGACATGCACCAGGACCGAGCCGGGCCGCAACCGGGACCCCCAGCCCCAGGCATCGAGAGTCATCATCAACCAGCGGGCAGGAGCAACCATCACCGACGGGGAGTGACGGGGAGGGAAGAAGATGCATCAGGCCAGAGAGCAGCCAAACACCCAACCTGACAGGTAGACATAGACAGACAGAGACACTCATACGTACCCTCCCTTTCTTGTGTACACATTCTTACAAATACAGGACATACGAAAAAAGGACGCTATACCCTCATTCATACCCCCCATACGTACACTATACTCCATACTCCCAGGCCCAGGGACAGACACCCCAGTAGAGAACCCTGCCCCTGCACCCAGGAGACAGACCCCTTTGCCCACCAGGACGGGGACAAGTAGACCGCCAAGGCCCCACACCGGCAAGAGCAGCCCACCAGCCCAGGACCCCGACCAGACGGCGTGATGTTCTATCCGGGCTCCGACCCCTGATGGTCCAACGAACAGGGGTGTGGAAAGACCCCCCAGCCTCTCTCCCCCAGCTCAATGTGGTGTTGTTGCGTGTTGTTCTAATGTGCACTTAAAACAGAGGGGGGGGGACATGGGAATACTGCCGGGTAATACCTCGGCTCTTCTTAACGAACCTCGGCTCCTTTTAATGAGCTTTGGAGTCTTTTAACAAATTTTGGCATCTTTTAATGAACTTTGGCGTCTTTTAAAGAAACCTCGCCTCCTCCTAACGAAACTTGGACTCCTTTTTACAAAACGTCAGCTCCTCATAACAAACGTTGGTGTCATTAACGAACGTTGGCGTCTGTTAAGGAACTTTGGCGTCTTTTAAGGAACTTTGGCGTCTTTTAACGAAACCCTGGCTCCTATCAACTAACTTCGGCTCCTCTTAACGAACTTTGGCGACTTTTAATGAAACATCGGCTCCTTTTAATGAACTTTGGCCCCTTTTAACGCACTTTGGCATCTTTTAACGAAACCTCTGCTCCTTTTAATGAACTTTGGAGTCATTAAATGAACTTTGGAGTCTTTTAATGAAACATCGGCTCCCGTTAATGAACTTTGGCTCCTTTAAATGATTTTTGGCGTCATGTAAACAACTTTTGTGTCTTTTAACTAACTTTGGAGTCTTTTAACGAAACCTCTGCGCATTTTAACGAACTTTGGCATCTTTTAACAAAACCTCGGCTCTTCTTAATGAACCTCGGCTCCTTTTAATGAGCTTTGGAGTCTTTTAACAAATTTTGGTATCTTTTAATGAACTTTGACATCTTTTAATGAACTTTGGCGTCTTTTAACGAACTTTGGCATCTTTTAAAGAACTTTGGCATATTTTAATGAACTTTTGCGCCTTTTAAAGAACTTTTGCATTTTTAACGAACTTTGGCGCCTTTTAACGAACTTTGGCATCTTTTAAAGAACTTTGGCATATTTTAACAAACTTTTGCGCCTTTTAAAGAACTTTCGCATCTTTTAAAGAACTTTGGCGTCTTTTAACGAAACCCTGGCTCCTCTCAACAAACCTCGACTGGAGCTAAGCTTGAATATGGACCGGAGGTTTTCCGAATGTTTTATGAATAAACATCTGAAAAGTGTGGCGTACATTTGTACCTACCAGTCCTAAAGATCCAGACAGAAACTTTCGCTTCGTCGCAGTTAGGCTGGGTAAAGCGTTTGTGAACGTCAGCTCTCATGAGCCATCCCATAATATCCCTCGTTGTGTGTTCAGTCTCAGGTCTCCAGCAGCCTCGAACAGGTTTTGTTGCGTTACTTAGCCTCATTACCAACAACATTTGGACTCTGGTTACTGAGGCAAAATACAAATGCCCGCCACAGGATTTAAAACCTTGTAAGGTTTATTTGGTCTGTATAATTGATGAAAAGCGTCGATGTTTGACCCCAGGGGTCTGCAACAGGTGCGTCCAGCGCTTCGACCACCACTGCATATGGGTGAACAACTGCGTCGGCGCCGGGAACACGCGCTACTTCCTGCTCTACCTGCTCAGCGTGTGCGCCATGGCCCTGGACATCAGCCTGCTGACGGGGGACATGCTGCTGCACGCCGTGCTACGTTCAGGGCTCCTCCGAGCCAGCTACATCGATGAGAACGGCCAGCAGCAGCCGGCCGGTCTTCTGTTTGTCATTCAGGTACCGACCACATCCTCCGCTTCCAACGCTAGCGCTGCTGCTGATTCATCGTCTGTTTTTCTGCCTCCCCAGCATCTGTTCCTGACGTTTCCCCGCATCGTCTTCATGCTGGGCTTCGTGGTCTTCATCTTCTTCCTCCTCGCCGGTTACACCCTCTTCCACTCCTTCCTGGCCCTCGTCAACCAAACGTCCAACGAGTGGTACAAGAGTCGAGGTCTGGTGTGTCGGCGCTGCCACCCGTCGCCGGCGGCCGACGATCTCTGCGGCGCCGCCCCGGATCACTCCAAGCGGTACTACTACAGCCGAGGGCTGCTGGGAAACCTGGGAGAGATTTTTTTCCCTCTGCAAGCCGCCCAGAAAAAGGCCAACTGATGGAGGAGTCTCCTCCGACCAGCAGAGCTCTGGGTGGATGTGAGCCGCTGCTTTTATTACTCAGATTAACTTTATACACAACAACTTATGCTCTGGATGACGTTTATTTTGATGAGTCTAATTTTACTACAAAGACTTCTACAGATTTAGTCATTTTTCAGTCAAAAACATTAATGGAAAGTGGAAGGAAAAAAGTGGTGGGTTTTATATTTCTTTTTTTTAAACAATAAAAACCTGAAAATGTGGTATCGATTCATATTACAAAGATTCGATTCTGATTTTGAAGGGTTAGAATCGATTATCACGATCTGATTCAGTCGTATCTGTTCCAATTCTCTCTCTATATATATATATATATATATATGTCAGTGCTATTAAAACTTTATTAAACTGTTACCTTAATTATATGGCTGTAATTGAATGACGCAACACTTGTTAACAGTTCTGTCTGGGTTTTTAATTCCTAGTTTAGCTGTAAAGAAAGAGGGAAATTATGTTAAATGGATTTTTGGATTCATGAATCAATTCAGAATGGATAATTTTTTTCAACGCAGCACAAATAATCAGCAATCCCCCTATGAAAACAGCCAATAGCTGCAGGGTTCCTACAGGTTTTTTTCCAAGCTAAATTCAAGCCTTTTGAAGACCACTCATATAAAAAATTAATATCTATGTCATGGACTATTTTACAGTGCAGGTAGATTTGGACACACTAACCCTACACGTCAGCCTGAACACGCTCCATCCCCACCTTGAGACATGGTGGTGGCAGCATCATGCTGAGAGGCAGCAGCAGCGCTTCATGTTGAATCTGCAGCTACAGAATGATTTAGATCTTCATCGCTTTAACAAACCTGAATCAAATGATTTCAGTTTAAAAGGATTCACATAAATCAGTGGTAAAGTTGTTGGCCTGTGAACTGGAAACCGTGGGTTCGATTCCAGCTTCTGCCTGCAACATGCCGTTGTGTCCTTGGGCAAGACACTTCAGCTACCTTGCCTACTTGTGTTGGCCAGAGGGTGGCGCCAGAGTTATTTTCCCACAAGAGGAAATTTGGTTTTAACAGCAGCAAAGCGAGAACAGAAATCATATCTACATTATGGACGTAATCTGCAGTTATTAAAGTGTTTGTGATGGGCAACAGAGCAGGATACTTTGATGTTTAAATAATTAAAAATATTTAGAAATGTGTACAGAATGTACATTGTACTAGTGCATTAAAAAGTCAACGTATCGTTTTCAAACGTTAGCAAATATCGACTTAGAAAAAGGACAAATTACAGCAGCAGAAATGTGGTAAATCAGAGCAGCTTCTAGCTCTGATATGAAGATTTATTAGGAGCAGTTCTGGCTGTAAAGTCTAAAAAAACGCTCCTTTATTCAGCAACATATTCTGGCCAGAGTCCTTCTGTCTCCCAACACCTGCACTGGTTCCAGGGGGCGCTCTAGAGCAGCAGTTCCCACAGTTGGGGTCAGGACCCCGAGCATGTAACTCTGGGGCCATCAGGTTTTCTTCAGAATTAACCTAAATATAAAAACAGATTGAATAAATATTGTCAAATATATATGAAAAAATATAAAATAAAAGCTAAATATAGGCCAATAAATTGGCTGTTCATGCTGATTATGTACTCATAATAACATGTTTACCATACTTGGTAAAAATGTTTGTATCCCAAACCAGAAGCCGGGATCAGGATCCGTTTATATGTTTATTATCTGTGTCAGAAGGTGGAAAGTTTGGCAACTGCAGAAAATGACGTTAAATGTTGTGTAAATATTACTGTAAGTTACTATACTAGTTTCAAATTGCTTTAAAAAGCCAACGATTTTAGGTGAGATATTTAATTTAGAAGAAGCCAAAATCTGACTAAAACTTACAAAGTAGGGAGTAAATTGTTTTGTCCATATTAATAATAATCAGTAAATTACATGACGTTTACTAGTAAAAGTAACTTCATCCTGCTTTTCTAAGTTTTAGGTAAATATCACTCCACACTTTTTTTTAGTGTACTAAGTGTCTTAAACTGGTTAAAACAAAGCTGAAGCAATAAACCAGATCCAGAATCAAACTTTTGCAGTTTTCTCTTTTAAACCAGAGTCGCCTTCAGTCCCAAAATGTCTAAAAAAAGATTTTTTTATTGAATACTATAAACTCATTCTTGTTAAAAAAAGACGTAAAAATCTCTATTCTAGAGACAGAAAAGGCTGTAGGTGTAAAGATGGAGTATTACCAAACAGATAAAAATGAAAAAGAGAAAAATAAAGTGGAGGATAATATTTTGAAAAACTATCAATTAAATAAAAATAAAGGATGAAGAAGGGGGACAAAGAGTCCATCAAATACATTTACATTCACAAAGAGCAGAGTGTAAATTTATTGCCATGGGGCTTAAATATTGCTTAAAGGAAATATAATAGATCTACATTTGTGACTAAAATAAAAATCTCTTTGCTGCTGTGGTTGTGCGCCCCTGTTAGGCAAAACTATTTTATTTCTTTAGGTTATTTACAGGATTACAAAAATGTGACAATTAAAACATAGAACCATTACAAGAAAGCATAAACAAACATTTATAAAAGAAAAAATAAAGACAGCATTTTGGTTTTGATAAAAAAACAAACAGTTTAGGATCAAAATAATTAACTGTATCAGTAACTCATAAGCAGGACTGAACGTTTTTATGTTAGAGTTCAGTGTTTCTGCAGTTTTGCTGCGTTAATCTGAGTAACTGTCCCTTTAAGCGGATGCGGAAGTGTTGCAGCAAGGCAGCAGAAGGTCAGCTGGTTCTCCGGTGAATTTCCGCCGCTAACCGGAGCGGAAACCCGAGGGTTGTCGGTTCAATCGCCCTCCGGATGGCCGCGTCTAAGTGCGTCCGGCTGGGTGGAGCGCTGGTGGAGCAGCTGCTGTCCTCCGTGGACACCGTCCTCTTTGACTGTGACGGGGTGATCTGGCGGGGGGACCAGGCCGTCCCCGGGGCCCCGCAGGTCATTAACCTGCTCAAGGAGCACGGCAAGAAGGTTCTGTTCGTCACCAACAACAGCACCAAGACCCGGAGGATGTACGCCGACAAGATGTCCTCCCTGGGCTTCAACGTGGCGGAGGAGGAGGTGTTCGGGACGGCGTACTGCTGCGCCGCCTACCTGCAGACGGAGTGCCGGCTGCGGGGGAAGGTCTACCTGCTGGGCAGCGACGCCATGAGGCAGGAGCTGGAGGCCGTGGGGATCCAGCAGGTCGGCCAGGGACCGGACCACGTCTCCGGGAAGCAGAGCGACTGGGCCAACGTGCCGCTGGACCCGGAGGTCCGGGCGGTGGTGGTCGGGTTCGACCAGCACTTCAGCTACATGAAGCTGAACCGGGCCCTGCAGTACCTGCTCCACAACGACTGCCTGTTCGTCGGAACCAACCGGGACAGCAGGCTGCCGCTGGAAGGGGGCAAGGCGGTTCCAGGTAGACACACCTGGTCCTGGTCCACTTACCTGGTCCTGGTCCTGGTCCACTTACCTGGTCCTGGTCCAAACACCTGGTCCTGGTCCACTTACCTGGTCCTGGTCCACTTACCTGGTCCTGGTCCTGGTCCACTTACCTGGTCCTGGTCCAAACACCTGGTCCTGGTCCACTTACCTGGTCCTGGTCCAAACACCTGGTCCAGGTCCAAACACCTTCATCAGTCTGGATCACATTTGGGCCATAAAGAAAATATTTTGAAGTAAATTTCAGCCCAAAAAACTCAGAATTTCTGAGATCAAAGTCGCATATTTTCCCTAAAACAAATAAATAACCTCAGAAAGTCGCTGTAAACCAGTTGTGAGAAAAATAACTACGAAATATCTATGATTAAACATTTTCGATATCTAAACTATATCTAAAGATATTTCTGACACTGTAGTAAAAGTGTAAAAAAAATCTCTTTAATTATAGAAATAATAGTAGTAGTAGTAAAAAAATAGTTTCTTTTCCTCACAACTTTTTTCTACTTCAGAGAATTAAACTTTTTTCCTAGAAAATATCTAAAATTAATTTCAGAAATTCTCATCTTTTACTTTTCGGCATCAGAGAATCCGAGTTGTTTTTTAAAGGAAAATATGTGACTTTAATTTCAGAATTTCTGAGTTTTTGGGGCGGAAATTTACTCCAAAGTATTTTTCTTTTGTTTAAAATGGCCCTAATAGTCCGTGGTATTTAGCAGTCAAGGTTATGCCTGATAAAAATAAAAATAATCCTCTCAGATGGACAACCAGCATTTAGCCTCCTTGGATGTATAAGGAGCAGATGAATCATAATATCATAAAATGGTTCTAATCCTGCTTAATCTGATGCTTATTTCATATGCAAGGTTATTGTTCCTGATAGGGGATGTAGGACATTGGGAAAACCTGGTAATTAGATATTATAATTTAACCCTTAACACTAATCTGAGCTGTGGACAAACAGGCGCCAAAGTGTCCAAATAAAGTTTTAATAAACACTCTAGGGCTGAGTAAAAAAATAAAATAAAAAAAATAGATTCACAAGTTCAAAAATCTCTTTAATTTTTAACATAGTTTGTCATTTTCTTACAACTAAAATAGGAATTAAGGTTTAGCTCTGAAAATGTTAACAGTTTTTTTCCTGTTAGATATATGTGTGTGTGTTACGGGAAAAATCAGATATTTTAAAGACAAATGAAAAATAGATAAATATTTCATCACAAAATCACGTGTATTATGAACAAAATAAACTTTAGGTAGTTATTTTTATTTATTATAAAAAAATTGCAGTAGAATTTGTAAATATATAAATATTAGAACGGAGTAAAAAAGTACTTCCAACGACATTTTATGCTCTTTATATTCACTATCAGATAGAAAAAGTTAGAAAACCAAAGTTTGTGTAGAAACTGGAGTTCTGTTTCTTTCTGCTGTATTTGGTTGTTTTTTCCTGCAGTGAATTTAATCAGTGTGGCAAAAAAAATCCAGAAATTTTACTCAACTTCATAGTGATATTCAGTAAAACCTACGAGGTATTAAAGTTACTCATCTGCTGCTCTACTGTTGAATGTGTCGTTTTAATCAGCCGATGGTTAATATCTGTTTCACTCACGTAAAATTAAACGTATATCTGCCATGTGTTGTATTTTAATTTGCTAAAAACATTTAAATAGAAAAAAAGTCTAAATTAAAAGGTGCAGTATATACATTATTTCTTTAAATGTATTTGACTTAAATATTTTCCCTCATTGTTAAAAATAAAAATAGAAGTTTGATTAAAAAAAGGATTAATATAATTATTTACAAAGAAACTTTGTAAACTAGTTACTACACAAAATTGTCAACAATAGAATATTTTTAAATAATCTACACTAAAAGAAAACTAAATCAAATGGAGTAATGTTGACTAGGCCTTTGTGGTATGGCGGTTCATACCAAAAACCGGTGTTTATTTTCATTATATGAATTTTTAATAAACCATCATATGGGTGATTAGCTCAGACAGCATCCAGAACGTTTGGTGTTGGGAATTGTTACAGCGGGGACGGATTTCATTGCTACACGCTAACACCATAGCATGAAAAGAAAAGTTTTAAACCAAGTACGGCTGCTGGCGGTTACTATCAGAGCGAAGCACACAATGCTAACCCAGAGGAAGTAAATCCGAAAAGATAAACCGCGTCTTTAGTTTAGACGTTTATCGGCTTTAAAGGGTCAGACAGGAACCAAACGGCACATCTTTTATAAGCACTATCTAAAGTAACCAGTAGGGGGGAGTGTAGAGCGCTATTTAACCGTCTGAAGGTAAACGCGATCAACGGTGGCAAAACCAGTAGGAAAGAAATCGACAATATCGGTAAATCTGGTCTAACATCCCGTCATACTGCTGCGTCTGTTTTTCTGTCATTATCTGAATATAAAGCAGCTAATAATCTCCTACGGTCGCCACGTTTTCATGGTTCTACTTCAGCACTCTATCTGGTCTGAGTTCTGCCCCCTAGTGGAATTCTCCGGTACTACATGCAAAGCCAGTACAAGACGCAGCCTGCTGTTTGCGTCGACGTGAGGTTAAAAAGAAATTATATTTTCAGCCTTCCAACATCAATAACGTCTCTTCGTTTTTGACTAGAATCATAATTGATTTAATAATTTTCATTGTTTTTACCTGTGTCCGGGAAAAACACGATGCTGTCCATATGAGAGTAAAATGGGCTACTTAAAGCCAAGCAAGGGTATTATTTATAAGATAATGTGGATATTAACAGTCACGTATGAAAAAAAACCCTGTTAAATACCATAATAGCATTTATTTTTTTTAAAGCAGTGATATGAAAATGATGTCATATGGCCTAGTTTACATTTTGATAAGTTTTAATTTTGTAGTCTCGGGATTTATGGGGGGGGGGGCATACGGTCCCCTAAAAAGTCAGCTGTAAAACCATAAAGATCCCGTTTCTGAAGGACCAACATGTAATCCCTGAGGTGCTCCACTTCTGATTTACTGACTACCCAGTAGGGGGCAGTATAGAGTGAAGACTGAAGTAAAGGATGTGAGCCAAACTTGTGGGTCAGAACCAGATGAAAGAGATGTTGTTTTATCTTCTGCTTCATGTGATAATCTGTTTGTGACGCGTACGTTCCGTCCACCTCCTCAGGTACCGGCTGCCTTCTGCAGGCCGTGGAGACGGCCGCCCAGCGCCGGGCGCAGACGGTGGGCAAACCCAGCCGCTTCATGTTCGACTGCCTGGCGGCCCGCTTCGGCGTGGAGCCGGGTCGCTGTCTGATGGTCGGCGACCGCCTGGACACGGACATCCTGCTGGGCTCAAACTGCGGCCTGAAGACCCTGCTGACGCTGACGGGGGTCAGCAGCCTGTCGGAGGCCCAGGCCCACCGGGACAGCGGCAGTGTGGAGCGGCAGGGGATGGTGCCGGATTATTACGTGGAGAGCATCGCAGACCTCCTTCCAGCCCTGCAGGGCTGATCCTCCATCTTCCTGCCTCCTCCGCCTCCTTAAAGGGAAGATTTTAATTTCATCCTGCTGGAGGCTGTTTTCTCAGAGTCGTATTTATTGTATTTGATGAACTCGTTCTTTTAATCTGAGAGCAAAGATCTGCAGTATTTTCTCTTCTTAGGAAGCTCCGCCTCTATTCTGTCTGATCTCCAGGTGTTTCTCTGAAATCAGCAGATGGAGCAGTGAGAGGAAGTTCAGCCACAAATGCAGTTAAAAGATGCTGTACTGAAAGATTAGAAGAAGATCTCACTGAAATACACAATAAAACCAACTATTTTCACTAACACCAGCCTCGGCTGTCTGTTCTTTTAAACAGTAACTAATTCTACAGGTAAAAGGAGGTGTTACCTGGTGGACTGAGGGCAGGGCGGAGCCAAAACTTCCTCACTATTCTAAATCCAACTCACTAAGGCGCCTTGGTCGACACTGGGCTGGTTTTATACATGTATGGCAAGCTTGTTTAACATTTAATCAACAACCACTTCTATTATTCTTATTTTAGATGGTAAGAAAATTTATTCTCATACAAAATACATTCTTTCTAGTCAAAATTCAGATTAAAAACTGTATTTTATGTAGCAGAAATGTTTTAGGATTTCCATAATTATAATTATATAACTCTAATTAACCTTGGGGATAGGCGAAATGCGATTATTACTAAGATAAATTAGAATTTCAGATGGCAAGAATTCAGTGGTTACTAGTAAAAAATCTTATTTTAAATAGGAAAAATTACAATACTATTACTGCTCTCTGTAATTTAATTCAGGATGTACAAAAATACATTCTAACTAGTAGCAATATGATTTTAGGTATCCATAAAATCTTGTTTTAACTCAGTAATTACATTCATTATGATCAATGTCTTTTAATAGTATTTCAATTTTTCCGATCTAAAACAAGAGTTTGTACTAGCAACTATTTTCTAGCTATCTAAAATTAAAATTTCTCCTAGGAAGAATTGCATTTCCTCTATCAACAATGTTCATTTTAGAAAAGAAGAATGTATTTGTGGATAGCTGCAGCTGCAAACCCCATTATGTCATTTGTCCTATAAATGTTTAGATTGGTTCTGTTGGACCTCAGTGCAGCGTTTGACACCGTTGATCATACAACGATTAGAGAGCTGGGTCGGACTCACTGGTACAGCTCTTCAATGGTTCGAATCTTACCTTAAAAATAGGAAGTTCTTTGTGTCCATCGGAAATTTCTCATCAGAACAAACAGAAATCACATGTGGGGTCCCCCAGGGCTCCATCCTGGGGCCCCTCCTGTTCAATATTTATATGCTCCCACTAACCAAGATTATAGCAGCCAATCAGATTAGCTACCATAACTATGCAGACGATACACAGCTATACATTACATTATCACCAGGTGACTTTGATTCTATCCAGACCTTAAATGAATGCATTGAACAAATCAACGACTGGATGTCCTGTAACTTTCTTCAGCTAAACAGAAACAAAACAGAAGTAATTATTTTTGGACCAAAGGAGGAACGATCCAGAGTCAGCACACAGCTTCAGCTAATACAACTAAAAACGACTCATCAGGCTCGTAATCTAGGTGTAATAATGGACTCAGACCTGAACCTCCAGGGTCACATAAAGGCAATAACAAGGTCAGCTTTCTATCAGCTGAGGAACATTTCTAGGATTAAAGGAATGATGACACAAGGAGACCTAGAAAAACTCATCCATGCATTTATGATTACTGTAACAGTATCTTCACAGGTCTACCTAAAAAGTCACTCAGACAGCTGCAGCTGATCCAGAACGCTGCTGCTCGTGTTCTCACTAGAACCAGGAAAGTAGAACACATCACCCCAGTTCTAAAGTCCTTCCTCTGGCTCCCTGTAGCTCAGAGAATAAACTTCTAAATACTCCTACTAGTTTATAAATCACTGAACGGTTTAGCACCAAAGTATGTTGGAGATCTGCTGTCACTATAGCAACCCAGCAGACAACTCAGGTCCTCCAACGCCAGCTAACTTAACATTCCTAAAATTAGAACTAAAAAGGGAGAAGCAGCTTTCAGCTTCTATGCTCCACAAATCTAAAACAAACTTCCAGAAGAATGCAAAAATGCTGAATCGTTTGGCTCTTTTAAATCAAACATTAAAACTGTACAATGCAGAGCTGCATTTGAGCCCTAAAGTGCGCTTTCTGATCACTCTTTGATTCAAGTGGTTTAATTTTTATTCTTATTTTTTTATCTATTGTGTTTTATCTGTTTTTATTCTATATTGCATAAATTTGTTCCTTAAATCAATGTTTCTTATTTATTAATGGTGTCTATCTGTTAAACCAATATGTTTCTGTATTTCTCTAATCATGCTTCTGTAATTATGTATTTGGTTTCATTATCACTGAATCATGTAAAGCCCCTTCAGTTGCCTTGTGTTGAAAGTGTGATATAGAAATAAAATTGCCTTGCCTTGATAGAACATTTTAGTCAAAATGTCCGTTTGTAGTAGGACATCTGTGGACATCTGGAATGTTAATTTTTCACAAGGAAGATTTTGTGATATAGAACATGAGCATGATAGCGCCATCTAGTGTATCTAGGTTGTAGTTACAGGTTTGCTGCCGATACGCCCGGTGACCAACCTGAACTGTGTCCAGTGAGGAATGTATCCTAGAGGAGTTTAGCTAACGGCTAACATTAGCAAAGTTAGCTAGTGAGTTAGCTTACCGATCAAGGAGAAAAGTCTCAGTTTCTGCGTGTGTTTGATGGCGTAGAAATGTTTTCTGTGGGTCCATCTAGTGTAGGCTTCACCTAAAACTACTCTAGTTTCTGTTAGCTAGCTAGTTAAGTCAGCTAGTGAGTTAGCTTACCGATCCAGGAGGAAAGTCTCTGTTTCTGCGTGTGTTTGATGGCGTAGAAATGTTTTATGTGGGTCCATCTAGTGTAGGCTTTACCTAAAACTACTCTAGTTTCTGTTAGCTAGCTAATTAAGTCAGCTAGTGAGTTAGCTTACCGATCCAGGAGGAAAGTCTCTGTTTCTGCGTGTGTTTGATGGCGTAGAAATGTTTTATGTGGGTCCATCTAGTGCAGGCTTCACCTAAAACTACTCTAGTTTCTGTTCTTCTGCGGTCACTCCTCTCCTGAGACGGATAACGATATCTCCATATGTAGGAGAAAAGGCTTTTATATTTCTTCTGTTTATTTCCACACAGCTGCTGATACAGGTTTGTGTGATATAATTGTGAGGGAGATATGTTTTATCTCATATGAAAAATAACACTCAATGTTTACATTAGGAATGAATGCTCATATTGTGAATGTCTACACAGCTACTTCCACTAATCAGCACCTTTATACTCTTTACTGCTTATTGATCAGATTTTTTGGCCCATCAGGTCGGAGCAACGGGGAGCCTAAGCTCCTCCCCTTCCTGTTGGCCCGTGGGTCCCCATGCCGGAAAAATAATGAATAGAAGTCAATGGAGCGATAAAAGTTATTTCCTGGTCCGCTTTGTCTTACGTCCTGAATCACACATATGTTGTACTTCGATTTAAATGATAACTAATGATGGACGTTTCTACTGTGTTTTTTCCAGTGATTTGGAATTTATTTGATTGTAAAAATTCGCATTTAAAATGCCTACAAATCAGAAGTCGCGTATATGACGCCATTTGGCTAACGGTAGCTAGCACTAGCTATAGCACGTAAAACCTTCACCTAGAGCTTGTAGAGCTTCTCCTCCATGCTGGCTCTCACTCCACCGACTGCTTTATCCCCGACATAGCTGCTACTTTCCTCATGGTCAGATTTATAGAGGTTTTCTCCGTGTTTAATGCTCCTTTCTTCTTCCTGGAGGCTACGACCCTCGCTCTTCTTCTTCTTCTTCTGCAGTTGTAGTCCACTAAACGTTTTCACACAAAACCTAAAGTAACTTTTGCCTCCGGTCTAAAATCAGCGTTTTCTCTGCATCAAAATTAATTATGAAATTCACGGACATCATATGTTGGATTCACGGCGCATTTCATACTGGATCAGAAAATAACTTTTATCCCTCCATTGACTCTCATTCATTTTTTTTCGGCAGGAAGTAGAAGGGCGGGGCTTAGGCTCCCCATTTTGCCTCGTTTCTCCTGCTATGTTTTTCTCTCCAACGGTATTATTCTGAGTGATAAACAGAATTATTATTCTGCATTTTGCATCTGTTTTCATTTGTCTCCAACTCCCGTGGTTTGACCATCAGCCGCCCTGTATGACAGACGTCTGACGCTGGTTTGATGTCAGCCTGAAGAAGGGAGGGGCAATCAGTAAACCCCGCCCCCTCAGGGATGCCACAAGGCAGAAATATGTCCTCAGTCAAAGGTCGATGATTGAAACAACTCACTTGAAACTATAAAATATTTATGTTGCACATCTTATAGTAAACACCTATTTTGAAATATTTTTAGGCTATGAAAACAGTTTTATTCAAGGTAATGTGGCATGTTGTGTGTTGGGATGGCGCCCTCTATTGGCCAGCTGCCACCATCTCAGGAGCTCTGAAGCAGCTACTACTGACTGGTAGATGGAAACATTACATTATTGTCCTGCCTGTTTTAAAGTTACATTTTATTACTTTTTAATTCAAATATTACTTTTTAAGGAACTGTTCTTCCATTCTGCACCCCTCTAAAAGCCCAGTGGATGTATTATTGTTTTCTTAAATGTAGCTTTTTATGAAAATGTTCCATATTCAACCTTTTTTTGAAGTGTACAGTAACCTGTTCTGTGGATTCTGACAAAACAAGCTAACTGAAATAAGATTGGATAAAAACTCTACCTTAATATATAACACTGGAAGCATCGTAACCAAGTGGATATCAGATGATATAAAGAGAAAAGACCAGGGAGAATAATATTATTAAATATATTCAGCCTGCCCCCTCATTTTAGATAGCACACTTTCAGCACGAGGCAATTCAAACTGTTTTACATGAGTCGGTGATAAAGAAACCAAATGTGTCTCAATGAAAGAAAACATTTAGCATTTGATTAAAAACAACTATTTTGGAAAAAAAACATAAAAGAAAATTAGTCAAAAATCTATCATAGAATATTACTCAAAAGCAGTAGAGTTTTAATACAAGGAGTAATGATTCAATGATATCGGAACACATTTCCAGTCTACTTATTACCTGTTAAAATGGCTTGCCGTACTCTATAAGCAGGCCGGCTGACGTCAGAAGTCCAGGCTGAGCCGGTAGCAACGGCTGGGTAACATCGCAGCGCAGTGCAAAGTTTTAACCTGAAGAGGGCGCTCCACTAACGGTTTCTGATACATAATATTTTTACCAAAATGTAATAAAATACCAAAAACACTGAGCAGACATGTAGCTAACACTAATAGTATCTGAATCTTACGGTTTATCGTTGATGTGGGGGTGAGTTGGACTTTAAGGGGAACTTCCAGTGAAAGTCACCTTGGGCTGTCAGCGGCTGGGTTCAGCGGCGGTCCGACTTATCGCCTCCGGCCGACGAATGAAGCTTTCCGCCTGCCTCACTTCTTTGTCCATTGTCTGCGTCGAGCGGCGCAGCGAGGCTGGATCGAATTAACGAGGCGCGCCGAGGGCCAGGAAAGATGGAGGAGGTTTTTTGTTAGGTTTCTTTGTTTTTTAGGTCAGGTGTGCGATGATGGGAGGGGAGGTCTAAGGGGAGAAGCTGGCCAGGTGGACGGCGCCTCAGTCAGAGCGAGTCATGACTGAACATTCATGCCGATAGCTGCGAGACGGAAGGTGACCAAGCGAGGAGCCACCAAGGGACGCAGGATGGTGAAGTGCTGGAAGCATTCAGGGGACCATGAGGGAGGACGGAGCGCGGTAAGACGAAGCAAAACACAGACCCCAAACACAGGAAGTAGCTTAGAACGGTCAGGAATCTACAGGTTATTCACAACTTTTTCACCTTCAGGCACAGAATATTAGAGGAAGAGAGAAAGAGACAAGGAAAAAGTCTGAAAAGTGTGGCGTGCATTTTTCTATTCAGCCCATCAGTCAAGGGTTAGTGAGAGCAGCTCAGACTGGATGGAGCAGCAGGTGAAGGCGTGTCTCCACCATCTTTGAACATCTAGAGCAGCGGCGCCCAAACGGTTTCCGTCAGAAATGTTAACTCTGTCAGAGGGCCAAGATAACAAAAGTACCGTTATGTATCGGACAGTTATGTGTAAATAAACTAAATGTCCATCTAAAACATCTAAGCTTCCTTATTTAAGTGATTTCAGGGGAGAAAAAAATTCTTCCTCCCAGTATTTAGTAAATATCTGCGTACTACTGATGATGCTGCTCCATGTTGGTAATACCTGCTAAAGTCCAGTCTGGCAGCAAAGGACCATGGGATTTTTGGTCAATTGATCAAAACAAAATATGTAGTTCAATAAAAAAATATTTTGTATGAAAATAAACGAAATATTTAGGTTTTAAAATTAAGTGAATATTAGTTTAATATATCAATATTAGCATGTAAATCAATATTTAGGTTCTAAACTAAATATTAAATTAATATATATATAAAAACTAACTATCCAGGTTCTAAAATCAACTAAATAAATATTTGTTTATTATATTAAATATTCAAGTTTTCATTATTTAGAATATTTTAATATTTAGTGTGAAAATAAATATTCAGTTTCAAAAGGTAAATATACAGCAACATAAAATATTTGAGTTTTAAAGTAAGTTAAATATTAGTTTATTATATAAATATCAAATATTTATGTTCTAAAGTAGATTAAATAATTAAGTTTGAATTATTTTGAATATTTTAATATATAATGTGAAAATATTCAGCGTGAAAATCAATATTTAGGTTCTAAATTAAACTAAATATTAAGTAGCATCAAATATTTTAGTTTTAAACTAAATATTAGTTTAATATATTAATAATAAATAGGTAGTGTGATAATAGCTGCGTAAGCTAGCAAACAACGTGGTGACCTACGAACTTGACAGTTTAAACCACTCCGGTTTGGCAGCAAAGGCTCATGGGATATTCTGTAAATTGATAAAAAAATGAATTTTTGGGGTCTTATAATGTGAGAAAACGTAAATAATTGTACAAATCTACTCAATAAATACTCACTGGTCCCATTAACCACAAACGGGATCGGCAGTGGAGGAGTAACCGTTATACCCAGGGACACCACTGGGGGGCCCCTGATCTAGAGACAGATTCTTCTCTCTAAATCCTCCCAAACTCCGACTGGATGGACAACCTCAGCCAACACCAGCCGCCACAGATTCTCAGCTCTGGACTTTGACTAGGCCGTTCCTAGAAGCCCATGATTCTGCTCTGAGCCATCCCATAATAGCTCTTTACCTTTTCATGGAATCATGTTCTGTAGATGTTCCTGAACACTGACTAGCTGTGTGTGAAAACGTCTCCTCAGGGCGGAGCTTCTGATTCGGCCCACTTCCCACCCAAGGCGTTCTGGATCAGTCTCTCTGCGCTCCTGGTCACCGTGGCTCTGGTACTGGCCGGGTACCTGGCGCTGACCGGGCCGGGCCCTGAGGTACCAGCCGCTCCACTGGGATCCCGTCGCCGTTCCTCTGCGTTCTGCGTCATCTGAATCCGTCCGTTTGCTTCCCGCCAGGCGCTGCGGACCGTCAGACTCTCGGCACCGGATCCGACCGGGGTTCCTCTCCACCAGTCGGCTGTTGTGGACCAGCAGAACCACCGGGTGACGCTCTCCGTCACCTCAGCGGGAAACCGGACGTCCGTGGTGATGTTTGACGTCAAACGCGTAGGTCCAGACGTCCGTTTCCATGGTGATAATCAGAACTCCTCTGCAGATTATGATGATGTTTCTGCCGCAGGGCTGGATCTGCTACAGACCTGCAGACCAGAACCGCTGCTTCCTCCAAACCATGGAGCAGTCCGACTACGACCATGTGGGCTCCCTCCTCAGTGTGTCACCCCACCAGGTAACAGCAGGAGGCGCTGTTTGTGAAGTTAGCCCGCCGCAAGAGGAAGAAAATGGGAGTTTATCTTAATCTAAGTCTTATTTTAAGTCATGGATTTTATTCATTTCTAAAGTTTATACCTAAACATTTAATTAGTAAGCTAAATATTCAGTTTACCAACTAAACAACTGGTGTCAAAATAAACATTTAGGTTCTATATTTAGGCTCTACACTAAAGTCAATATTCATTAACATAATATTACATATTAGGTTCTAATGTTTTAAATATTAAAATATTTAATGTGAAAATAAACTAAATATTTGTTGGAAAGAAAGTGTGAAAATAAATGTAATGTTTAGGTTCTGAAGTAAATTGAATATTATGTTAATAAATTCATTTAAAACATGTATTTTATGTGAAAATAAATATTTAGGTTCTAAAATATAGTAAATGTTAGTTTAATGTATTATTATCAAATGTTTAGTTTCTAAAGGAAATTAAATAATAATTTAATATATTTTAACTAAATATTGAAGAATTTGAATCTTTACTGTGAAATGAAATATTTAGGTTATCAAGTAAAAAAAAAAATTCGGTTCTATAGCAAACCAAATATTTTTTGCTATATTAATATTAAATATTTAGGTTCTAAATATTTAGAATAAATATTTACTGTTAAAATAAATATTCAGGTTCGTAACAATATATTATTTTAATATATTAACATTAAATATTTAATATATACTATTACATATATTAATATTAAATATTTAAGTTTAAAACTAGATCATAACACATTGATGTTAAAGGTTCTAAATATTTTGATTTAAATATTTATTTTGAAAATAAATATTTAGTTTCTAAGGTAAACTAAATATTAGTTCTAAATATTTAAATATTTACTATAAAATAAATATTTAGTGTAAAAATATAGCTTTTTCCCCTAAATATTTAGTTAACTGACGTTTGTAAATAATAATAATAATAATAATAAATTAAATAACGTGGATGGAATAATGTGAACCCTGACCTTTTCTCTTTTATGACCAATTATTAGTGTTCATTTTCTTCACCTTACAAACAGCATTCCATATTCCTGCGCAGGCTTCAGTAGCGAGCAGAAACCTGCCGGGATTATTACGGTGCCTTCAGGTCTCCCTCTGTGGCCTCCATGGCTGAATTCCTCAGCACACCTGATCCTTCCAGATAAACAGAGACCGAAGCCCTGACCGGGACACAATGGTGGCTCTGTGCGACGCCTCTGAAAGGGCCCGAGTGTTCCTCTCTCTGACGCTGATTTTAATAAATCCTCTGTTCGTTCTGCGTCCTGTTACACATCAGATTTGATTTGTGTTTGATTGTGTGATCGTTAAACATCAGCGTGACAATCTGAGCCTGAGAGGGTTTCCTCATCATCATCATCATCCTCCGGCTACAGATGAACGCATCAGTAATGGTTATTTAATCTGCCCCAGCGGAGACACTCATTCTGTTTGGTGAAGCTCGTTTTTGACCTTCTGGAGCAGAACAACAGTTTCCTATCACGGCTAGTTAGAGACCAGGGCCGGCCCAAAGCCGTCTGGGGCCTTAAGCAGATTCTGACTCTGGGGCGCCCCCTTTCTGTTAACACCACTACCCACAATTACAGCGTTTTTTAATCAGAATTTGGTCTAATGTCAGAAAGTAAATTATTATTATGTAATATAATAGTCATTTAAAATTTTACTTTAATTCCGCATTTTTTAAATATTAACTTTTTTTCTAAATTAAAAAAGGTACGTTTTTATTTCTTTCAAATGTATTTTGGCATTTTTAAAACAAAAGTTGAATTTTTATTTGCTTTTAAATTAATAATTAGTTACAAAGAAACTTGCCTAGTTACCACACAAAAAAAGTAAATAATTGATTTTAAAAAATGTATCTACACTGAAACAAAAATTAAAAATAAATGGAATATTATTCACATTTTCATAAATCTTAAGATCTGTAGTCTAATTCATCTGTAGTTTAATTTCAGCATTTATTGGGGGCCCGGATGGGTTAGGGGGGCCTGTTTTTGCTGCCATTACACCCGGTCTTTGGGATGAGGAGAAGTTTATTTGAGGAAAGATACGTTTCCATCTTGTTTTCCGTTTGACCCCGATGAACACGGTTCTGAAACGGCCGTTCTCTCCTCGGCAGAGAAACATCCGGCTGTCTGGGAACGAGACGCAGAGGCGGACGGAGTTCCTGGGAGTGCTGGCGGCCGGTCGGGTGAACGCGTCGTCGCTGGACGAGCCTCTCCGGACGCTGTGTCGGGACAGAGCCGTCCACCGGACCCGGAGGACCGACGGTGAGAGCTTTTTATAAAACCAGAAATCGGCTATGAACACCACAGCTCCTCTCCATTGTCGCTACATGCTTCCTCAGCATGACGGGTTGCTGCGGTTCAATCTGCCAGGATTCCTTAAAATAGAAAACGTTCTGAGCGTTCGGATGATTGAAATGACTTTTTAGTTTTAGTTTAGCGCTATAGAAATAAACTTCCCCACAGTAACCTAAAGGTAGCACATTTTCCTTCCACTAAACTTTCTATTACACTTGTAGACGGCAATGACAACTCTGACTGCTAACTGAAGCTAACACGTAAATAAAACAGAAGCCAAGAGCGAATGGGTATCGATTCAAAGTATCACATCGATCTGATTTGTTCCCGTTTAATACCGATGTGGATCAGCGCTAATAAAATATGATTGAATGACGTTACATTGGATGAGTCACTGTTTATCAGGGGAAACGATTAATCAGGGATGCACCGATGGGTCCATAACGTTCTAATGTACGTATTTAAGTTAAATGATACCATGAACTTAAAACGTGGAAACTCTGCGATGATTTCACAGAAAATGTTTTATTTTTATAGTTTTGTAGACATTTTTATTCATATTTTTTTAAAACCTAATTCAGCATCATCTGTTGTGACAAACAGAGAAGAACATAAAATCTGTCTTCCAGTTCGTTGTATTTTTTGCGTGGTAGAAGTATTGCCACTGATACTCAGTATTCAGATCTAGAGCGGGGCGATTATAAAAATAAAACTAATTTTGTCTAATCAAAACAATAAATAATATAACCCTCATCATTAATGTTGCATACAGGTCATGCGTCCCACTAGTGTTGTATTGCTAACAACAATAGATCCCTTCAAAACTGCGTGCTAACGCTAACTGCTAATTAGGGCTGGGCGGTATAACAAAAATGTACCGATACAGAAATTTATGACTATTAGCGACGTAATTTTGCCCGTGCCTGAGTGTAAAAAAAAAAAAAAAGAAAAGATGCATTTTCGTTTAGCGGTGCTCCTGTCCCTTTAAGAAATCAGTTTGCCTTGAGTCACGTGACTACACAGAGTCATGTGACAGAGCAGAGAAGCGCTGCTAACGCTGCTAGCTGTGTAGCTAAAATTAGGAAGAGTTTCGACTCGTCTACCGACTGTTTCTCAGACAAATGCGACTAGCGACAAATAAAGAGACTTTTTATGGTTTTATTGGATATTTAGACGTTTGTTACTGCGGCAACGGAGCTGCAGCCGAACCAGAACATTCGTAGCCCAACAGCTCCACCCGCCCAGGTGCTGTTCTGGATCCACCTACTATACCTACTACGTTTGAGGCGAAAAGCAAAACAAACCACGCAGTTTTCGTGATTTAGCTTTTTAATATTGCGATTTAAACTGGACTAAAAGCCCAGATAGAAGTATCGGTGTTGTATCGGTTTGAAAAATGTGGCATCGTTGACCTGAGCCTTAAAATGGCCGCCTGGTTTTCCCCCTTCCTATATTAGCTGTAAAGCAAAAGGTCAAACTATGTCAAAGAAATGGATTTTAGGAGTTGAGAATCGATTCGACTGCTTTTGTCTGTGTCACCTGTAAGAAGGGAGAGTTGAGAGGAGCTGAAACTCAAGTATAATCCATGTCGAACTCTGACCTTTGGCCTGCCTGAATGATGGTTTATGTCCCTGAACGCTCAGTGAGCAGAGAGGCTGCTGGGAGCTTTAGCTTCACGCAGAATAGTGCAGATCCAGCACAGGTGTGTTGTGGCTAACCTGTGCGATGTCTCCGTGTGTCGCAGGGCCCGGCCAGCAGAGGCTGGTCTACTTCTGCATCGACATCTGCTTCCCCAGCAACATCTGCGTCTCTGTGTGCTTCTACTACCTGCCTGAGTGACTGCAGACCTCTGCTCCTCCTCTTCCTCCTCCTGGAGGTCCACGTCTCACTGGCGTCCACTTCCTTCTCATCTTCCAGAGACAGAAAACACGCAGAGAGGTCGGAGTTTAGGAGTAATACGCCCCCTGGTGGCACAAGCTGGAGATCCCAGAGAGAAAGCTTTTTTTTTTCCCTGCTGTTTAGACTGGAGCGTAAAAGTAGCTGCTGATGTTTTTACCTGCCTAATAAAACACATACTGTTGCTATTTATATGGAGAAACGTTTTCATTTAATAACAACACAAGTAGAGTTCATTTAAAATCATTTCCACATCATTTATTGAACCGACACTTCCAGAAAAACGTTAACACATATTAATGCATCACGGCGGAATGGGGCTGAAAAAGCCATCTGAAAGGTGTGGAGTGCATTTGTATTCAGCTGTGATATCACCCTTAACACAGCATGGTGGTGGCTGCATCATGCTGGGGGAACAGGGAAGCTGAGATATTGCGGGATGGTTCAGATGGAAGCTGAATCCTTGTGAAAATGGTTTTGGATCCAGGAGGGCTGAATATAAAAGCTGCTTCTTCCATCTGGAGCCGTTTTTTCTCCACGGAGGTTCTCTGCAGAGCCTACAGGTAAGGAGATAATCCGCCTCCTTCCAGTCAATAACCACCGACCGTTAACAGCTGCAGATACGCCGCTCCTCCAACTCGTCTCCACCTCTACGGAGCCTTTACCCTTCATCCTCCTCCTCCTCCTCAGCCGAGCACGCTGTCGTTGAAGGCCAGACACACCACGGCCTTCTGGTGGCCGCTGTACTCCCGCTTGATCTCGCCGGTCTCCACGCACCACAGCCGGGCCAGGTTGTCCGACGACGCTGAGGGGAGACGTCAGACCGTTAACCTACGCCCTTTTTTCTTCATCTTCCATAAATCTACGCCTAAAAAGAGAGAGAAGCTCTGCAACTTTGTGGATATTTACCCTCCAGGGCTGAGTGGTGAGGCTGCATGATTATCACCAAAATAATAATCACGATTATCTTAATCAATATTGTAATCCCGATTGAAAATATGAAGACCTCTTTTCCAAAATGCGATAAATACTATTTATAAAAAATGAGTTTGTCATGTCATTTTGCTGTGGGGTCAATGTTTCTTGCCAAATCATCAATATTTCCTGGTAAAAATATAGGTACAAGATTATTATTATTATGGGCCTAAACGCGATAACTCGTCTCAACTAATCAGAATTCAGTGAACGTTCTACGTTATGTTTCCATAGAGCGTTAAAGCTTCAAAAAAGAGAGATGTGTGGACGCTACTAGGAGCAATATGTGTGTCTGATGCTGTGAGGGCTGTTCATGATGATGCACTGTAACAGAACTGGGTGATGAAGAGTTATCCATACTAGTGCATCTCACTCTCTGAAAATAGATGGAATGGATTTATAGCCTTTAGAGGAAAAATTCAATTAACTTTGGATTTATCAACAATATTTTTGTTTGATTTCATCATTATTGTTCAACATGCTGTAACTGAGGCAAAACATTTTTTTTTTTTTACCAGGATAAATTTAATATTCGCAAAATGTGTGGGTCTAGACCAGGGGTCTGCAACCTGCACCATCCAAAGAGCCGTTTTGCGCTTAATCCAGATAAATAAAACTCATTCAGAGCCGCAAATGTAACAAGACCTTTAGAAAAACTTAACTTTGGATTTTTTTTATAATAATCTACTGGAGTAACATGTGTTAATTCATAAATAGGTACTATTTTAGGTAGGTACTATAGTTACTATTTTATTTCTGTTTTTAGGTTGAGGTAAAAGAAAGAAAAAAATCATGAAATGTTTGCGTAAAGAGGACGGATTCATTTTCTTCGGAGTTTTTGACATTTGTGGCAAAACTGTGTAAAAATGCACATAGTTTTAAACCTAAATAGCAGATGAAGTTTTGTTATTTTAATGTCAATCTATCACAGAAATTCAAACTACTTTTTATATAACAAAACTCCTGCTAAAACCTGAATTTATTATTGAAAGAAGAGAAAAAACATTATTTAGTATGTTTGGTGTGAGAGCCATTGTGGAAGGTCTAAAGAGCCACAGGTTGCAGACCCCTGGTCTAGGTAAAAAAATGTAATTTTCCTGAAAACTATTAAAATAGATTTATAGCGTTTTGGAAACGAACTCTTCATATATTTCAGTTATCTAAAGTTCAATTCGAAAAGGCAAAAAATATCGGATCGGGATTTGAAATCGGATTTGAGGTTAAAGGATCGGATGCCTAAAATGCTGATCGGGACATCCCTAATTAGCTGATAGTTTTATTGTCAAATGGACTCTATCATGTTGTTGGTTCCAGACCAAAAAGGATTAAAATGATTGGAGTTAAAACAGACATTCTGGATGCTCTAAGACTGAAAATATAGTTGCTGTTTAACCTCGCGTCGACGCAAACATCAGGCTGCATCTTTGCATGTAGTACTGGAGAATTCTGCCAGGGGGCAGCAGCACAGAACTCAGACCGGATAGAGTGCCGAAGTAGAACCATAAAAACCTGTCTTCCAACTCATTGCATTTTTTTGTGTGGTAGAAGTATCGGCAAGTACTCAGACCCAAGTATCGGTTTGGTATTGGTTCACATGGAGAATTAAGCTTGGTTTATGTTTGCCGCGTCCGCGAGGTCCGCACGGCTCCATGCGGCCAAATTACGTCATTTTAGCAACCACGCCTCTCCGCGCGGCCTCCTCCCGCCCCAAAATTTCCGCGCCGCGCACCTAGGAAAATTTGTAACGACGGGGACTGTCCCGCGCGGAAAAACATGGCGGACTCGCAAGAGCTCATATTGCCGGAGGTTCGTAAATAGACATCTTTATGATTCGGCCGATAGAGATCACTGTGATCAACTGTGTTTTAATGGAAGAGAGGACGGTCTCCTTTTTTCGTCTTTATTCCTAATAAATAGCATAAAAGTTCTGCTTTGTTTAAGCTCATTGGTGTCACCATCTTGTTAACAACAGTGATTACTACTTCTACTATGGTGTAGTGTTGTATGCATGCAGTAGAGCCCTACGCCGCCCCCTACAGTCGTCAAGAATATAGTCTCTCAGCAGGGACAAACCACAAAAAGTGTAAACGCTGCAAGAAGGCGTCTCGGCCGGTTCCGCACGTCTCGTTTCCGCGTGGAACGTTAATGCGGCAAGCATAAACCAAGCTTAAAGCAGACATCAGTGGTGTATGTATACATCTGAACCTGGACCTGGTCGGTAAAAAAGGTTTAATCTGTTTCTTGTATCGTCATAAAATAAGAAGAACTGTTCAAATGAATCCCTTTCTGGTCCAAAATGAACATTCCTGCTGATAATGAGTTTATGTAAAGCATATAAAGCTGTAATAGTGTGAAAGAAGTGTTCAGGTTCAGAGAGCTGCCCTCTTCCAGGGCTCCCATACTGACCAGTAACGATGTACTGGGAGTCTCCGGAGAAAGCACAGTCCCACATCCAGCCCCTGGACGTCTCTCCTGGGTTGTTGCTCTTGATGCTCAGCTCCGTCATGAGGGAGAAGTTGGACGTCCTCCAGATTTTACAGGTCTGGTCTGCAGAGCAGGTAGCCAGCAGTCTGGAAGGAGAAGAAAACGGCATTAACTGGTCAAACTGGCATGTGGAGGAAGATGAAGGTGGGGGTAATAAAAAGGGGCCCTCACGTGGAGTCTGGGCTGAACTTGCAGCGCAGGGAGTAGCGTTTGTGTGCTGGGATCTTTGTCTTGGGGATGAGCTGGGTGACTTCATCCCCCATGCCTCCAGCCAGGTTCCACACGTAGCAGTTCCCCTGGGAAGAGAACCGAGGAGCACCATGAAGACTGGTTCATATTTCTCCGTCAGCGGAGACACGCAGCGCAATCATCCGTCGAACCCAACGGAGAGCGCAGGTCTCCGATTGGTGAGCCCAACGATGCCAGATCATTTCACCAGAAGGCTGCTCTATAGTCGGTGTAATCAGGAATCAATGCAGCTTTTGGCCTCTACATGTTTTATAATGTTTATCTAATCTGGTTTATCTAATCTGGTTTATCTAATCTGGTTTATCTAATGTGGTTTATCTAATGTGGTTTATCTAATCTGGTTTATCTAATGTGGTTTATCTAATCTGGTTTATCTAATCTGGTTTATCTAATGTGGTTTATCTAATCTGGTTTATCTAATGTGGTTTATCTAATGTGGTTTATCTAATGTGGTTTATCTAATGTGGTTTATCTAATGTGGTTTATCTAATCTGGTTTATCTAATCTGGTTTATCTAATCTGGTTTATCTAATGTGGTTTATCTAATGTGGTTTATCTAATGTGGTTTATCTAATGTGGTTTATCTAATGTGGTTTATCTAATGTGGTTTATCTAATGTGGTTTATCTAATCTGGTTTATCTAATCTGGTTTATCTAATCTGGTTTATCTAATCTGGTTTATCTAATCTTGTTTATCTAATGTGGTTTATCTAATCTGGTTTATCTAATGTGGTTTATCTAATGTGGTTTATCTAATGTGGTTTATCTAATCTGGTTTATCTAATCTGGTTTATCTAATCTGGTTTATCTAATCTGGTTTATCTAATCTGGTTTATCTAATCTGGTTTATCTAATGTGGTTTATCTAATCTGGTTTATCTAATGTGGTTTATCTAATCTGGTTTATCTAATCTGGTTTTCTAATCTGGTTTATCTAATGTGGTTTATCTAATCTGGTTTATCTATCTGGTTTATCTAATCTGGTTTATCTAATCTGGTTTATCTAATCTGGTTTATCTAATCTGGTTTATCTAATCTGGTTTATCTAATCTGGTTTATCTAATCTGGTTTATCTAATCTGGTTTATCTAATCTGGTTTATCTAATGTGGTTTATCTAATCTGGTTTATCTAATCTGGTTTATCTAATCTGGTTTATCTAATCTGGTTTATCTAATCTGGTTTATCTAATCTGGTTTATCTAATCTGGTTTATCTAATGTGGTTTATCTAATGTGGTTTATCTAATTGGTTTATCTAATGTGGTTTTTTGGTTTATCTAATCTGGTTTTCTAATTGATCTAATCTGGTTTATCTAATCTGTTTTCTAATGTGGTTTATCTAATGTGGTTTATCTAATCTGGTTTATCTAATCTGGTTTATCTAATCTGGTTTATCTAATCTGGTTTATCTAATCTGGTTTATCTAATGTGGTTTATCTAATCTGGTTTATCTAATCTGGTTTATCTAATCTGGTTTATCTAATCTGGTTTATCTAATATGGTTTATCTAATCTGGTTTATCTAATCTGGTTTATCTAATCTGGTTTATCTAATGTGGTTTATCTAATCTGGTTTATCTAATCTGGTTTATCTAATCTGGTTTATCTAATCTGGTTTATTCTAATCTGGTTTATCTAATCTGGTTTATCTAATTGGTTTATCTAATGTGGTTTATCTAATGTGGTTTATCTAATATGGTTTATCTATCTGGTTTATCTAATCTGGTTTATCTAATGTGGTTTATCTAATCTGGTTTATCTAATGTGGTTTATCTAATCTGGTTTATCTAATCTGGTTTATCTAATCTGGTTTATCTAATCTGGTTTATCTAATCTGGTTTATCTAATATGGTTTATCTAATCTGGTTTATCTAATCTGGTTTATCTAATCTGGTTTATCTAATCTGGTTTATCTAATCTGGTTTATCTAATCTGGTTTATCTAATGTGGTTTATCTAATCTGGTTTATCTAATCTGGTTTATCTAATCTGGTTTATCTAATCTGGTTTATCTAATGTGGTTTTCTAATCTGGTTTATCTAATCTGGTTTATCTAATTGGTTTATCTAATGTGGTTTATCTAATGTGGTTTATCTAATCTGGTTTATCTAATCTGGTTCATCTAATCTGGTTTATCTAATCTGGTTTATCTAATCTGGTTCATCTAATCTGGTTTATCTAATCTGGTTTATCTAATGTGGTTTATCTAATCTGGTCTATCTAATCTGGTTTATCTAATATGGTATTTATTTATCCTAACAGTTCTCTCCAGGTTTATTCGGTTCCGCCAACGAAGCCCGGGTAGATTCCATCCAGGCTCATGTGTATCAGCGCTACATTAAAAGCAGCTCCTGTTAGTCGATGCTGGATCAGTGAGAACAGAAGCAAAGAGGCGCGTTCTTCTCCCAGTCTGATTTATGAATGCAGCCTATGAGCATCATAATGACATCATAACCAATAAGGGGAACAGCAGCTGCTTTGGGTTATAATGTTGCTACACGGACGCTTTAGAGTGTGACACAGTGAGC
This sequence comes from Apricaphanius iberus, assembly GCA_028564705.1. Lineage (NCBI taxonomy): Eukaryota > Metazoa > Chordata > Actinopteri > Cyprinodontiformes > Aphaniidae > Apricaphanius > Apricaphanius iberus. The sequence goes on from JAPXFQ010002412.1 coordinate 56,280, forward strand.
GCTGAGAACAGCTTCTACATTCATGTTAATAAATCATATTAGCTGGTTGGGGAGGAAAAGATAATCTGGAGTCTGTTGGGAATTATTAAAACCAGAATATAACAGGAAATATCTGATGTGTTAAAACATGATTTAAGAAAGGATATAAAATATTTATCAGCTAAATAAGAACAGTTTCAAGTCTTTAAAAAGTCAAGTTATATTATTACAGTATTTACATTTATATATGTATTTTGTTACCAGTTACAGGGTTTATTTTAACACCTTTAAACAGGACAGATTGATGATTTTATGGCTCCATCTTAGACAAAAACTGATTCATTAATAATTATTATAAAGAATAATGGAAATTGCATCACTTATATGTAAACTGAAATAAGATTTACTGTGTAAAATGTAATGAATAAGACCAACGATCATAGATTAGTCTAAAAATGGCACAGGGCTCTGAACTGTAAGGAAAAAAATACATAAATAAAATAGAGCATTTGGAGAATCGTGACGCCCGTAATCACCACTGTCTTTGCTTTACTAGAATATGCATTATAGATCTTTGTGACTGTATTAACAGGCAAATATTATAGCAGTCTGTAATTATTATCAGTGACTTTCTAAAATTTCAATTAAAATGGTTTATTTAAAATAAGAAAATAAAGAACACAGAAGGTTTGACCCTGCCAGGCCTCTGTAGGCTCACTGACCGAGCTGTTGACTGCAGCCATGTAGCTGGCGTCCGGGTCGATGTGAACGGCGTTGACCGAGACCTCGGGTTCTGGAATCAGCTGCTCGTTGTGGTCCGTCTTCAGGTCCCAGACGTGGATGACGCCGCTCTGGTCTCCAACAATCAGCTCAGCCTGACGAGAACAAGCAGCACGGAGAGTCAACTCAAACTTTCGCAATCAGCTGAACAAACTCTGCGTGACTGCCAACAATAACAGGAGCGTCAGCAGCGGTTCTGGAAGCGTGCCGACCGGCTCACCTGGTTGGGGTGTAGACACACACAGTTGATAGGAGCGTTGACCTGGAAGATCCTCTGACACTGGAGGTTTCTGGACCTACAAAGGGACAGGAACAGCAGTTCAGCTGGTGGAACGCCGAGCGTTCGGCTGTTCCAGGCGCCTCTCGGTACCTCAGGTCCCATATCCGAGCCATGCAGTCCTCTCCTCCCGTGTACATCCAGCGGCCGTCCTCGTGGAAGCCCACAGACGTTATGTTCTTGCTGACGCCGTCGTAGTTGATCACAGGGTTGGGGTTGTTGGAGTTCAGGTCGTACAGGCGGATGTGCTGATAGCCTTGAAGGAACAGATTCAGCAGGAAAAACTACAAGATTTTCCGCATTTTGGATCAGAACAGGTGCAAACTTCAGTGATTATTAGGTTTAAACAGCAGACCAACGCGGACAGTGCATAACTAAGATTATGGTGGGGTTTTATTCTGAAAGCCCTAAAGGAAATACAGCAAAGCCCACTTCTTTCTGAAGTTATTTATTAATAAATTAATTTAATCTAAATCCAGAAAGTCACATGGTCTGATTTTTAAAGAATCTATTTGCAAATTATGGTGGAAAATAAGTATTTATCACCTCCAAAGAACTCAGATTTCTTCTATAAGAGGCTCCTCTGTTCTCCACTGGTTACCAGTTTGAACTGGTTACCAGTATAAAGACACCAAACTCCACTATAGAGCAAAGAGCTGTTAAAGGACACCAGGGACCAGGTTGTAGAGCTGCACCAGGCTGGGAAGAATGAATCTGCAATAAGCAGCTTGGTGTGAAGAAAGCAATGATTAGAAAATGGAAGACATCCAAGAGCGCTGATAATCTCCCTCCATCTGGGGCTGCAATCTGCATGGAGGAATGGGCCAAAATACCAGCAACAATGTGTGGAAACCTGGTGAAGAATAACAGGTAAACTTTGACCTGTGGCATTGATAAAGGGTTAATAACAAAGTAGTGAAATTAACTTTTATTGAACAAATACTTATTTCCCACAATAATGAGCAAATTCTTAAAAAAAAACAACATCAGATTTGATGGTTTTCTCATTTTATCTCCCATAATTGAGCTATAAATATGATGAAAACTGCAGGCCTCTGTCGTCTTTTTAAGTGGGGCTGACTGTAAATTTGGGGGCTGACTAAATACTGTTTTGACCCACTATGAACACATGTAGGAGCAAAAATATAAAACAGAAAAAAACAGAATCAGGTGGTCTGCAGATCAATCAGCACCACCTTCTCTACAAAAACTGGAGGACTGATCATCATTAAGCTCCACCTCCAGTTATCAGAGGCCAGCTGAACAGATACGGTGCTTCAATATCAGTATATTAACCTTTTTAGCCGAGCTTTTAACTGATTATTATTTATTGATGTCTGTTTAATTGCACAGCATGTTTTTCTTTTCGATCAGTGTTTCTCTACATAGCCTTGTGATATTTTAATAGTTTAACCAGTTTTTTAATCATCTTTCTAGTGTTTCCTCCGTGGGAGCCCTCTACCTTGGGAGTGGTGGTCGGCTGTGGCTATCTGTGTGGAGGCGGCGATCTTATGGTGCGTCCAAAGCGACTAACATTTGATTTATATAATGTATAACACAGACTGGGGAAGTGGGTTTATTCATATATTTTGGTCAATTCTACCTCTATTTGTTATTATTTTTCACATGAGAACACACATAATGAGATTTTGGATTTCTCCTATATTTAATTTAAAAAAAAAAGAGCAACTGCATCTGGATTTGTCCTTTATTTACACTGAAAGTTTTTGTTTTTTGTGTCATATTTAGGAATGGTGATTAATTTACAGCTACCCTGTGATTAAGTAGAACACATTTTTTAAATATTTAACAGTCCTACTAAAAATTAAAAATAAAGAGGGTTCTTGGACGGAGTTTGCACGTTTTCCATTCTTTCAGTTTCAAAAATGCCGGTTTGGCACCGATATCAGATAAAACCTAAACGATACCCATCCTCTAGTGTAGACTTACGCTATGTAGATTAGTTTATGTTTATCCAACTAGTCTTGATTACTTGTATATTTATTGCGTGCTATTGATGTCTTTTTATTATTATTTTCGCACACCTTCTAATATGCAAGCTGTTACCACCTTTGTCCAATTCTTTAAAAAATCCTGTGACCATCCTCTCTGACCGGAGTCCGTATGGGGAGCCTAAGCTCCTCCCTTTCCTGTAGGGAGCCTAAGCTCCTCCCCTTCCTGTAGGGAGCCTAAGCTCCTCCCTTCGTGTAGGGAGCCTAAGGCTCCTCCCCTTCCTGTAGGGAGCCTAAGCTCCTCCCTTCGTGTAGGGAGCCTAAGGCTCCTCCCCTTCCTGTAGGGAGCCTAACCTCCTCCCTTCCTGTAGGGAGCATAAGACTCCTCCCCTTCCTGTAGGGTGCCTAAGACTCCTCCCCTTCCTGTAGGGAGCCTAAGGCTCCTCCCCTTCCTGTAGGGAGCCTAAGCTCCTCCCTTCCTGTAGGGAGCCTAAGACCCCTCCCCTTCCTGTAGGGAGCCTAAGCTCCTCCCCTTCCTGTAGGGAGCCTAACCTCCTCCCGTCCTGTAGGGAGCCTAAGCTCCTCCCTTCCTGTAGGGACCCTAAGGCTCCTCCCTTTCCTGTAGGGAGCCTAAGCTCCTCCCTTCCTGTAGGGAGCCTAAGCTCCTCCCTTCCTGTAGGGAGCCTAAGACCCCTCCCCTTCCTGTAGGGAGCCTAAGCTCCTCCCTTCCTGTAGGGAGCCTAAGACTCCTCCCCTTCCTTTAGGGAGCCTAAGCTCCTTAAGCTCCTCCCCCTTCCTGTAGGGAGCCTAAGACTCCTCCCCTTCCTGTAGGGAGCCTAAGCTCCTCCCTTCCTGTAGGGAGCCTAACCTCCTGCCTCCCTTCCTGTAGGGACCTAAGCTCCTCCCTTCCTGTAGGGAGCCTAAGACTCCTCCCTTTCCTGTAGGGAGCCTAAAGCTCCTCCCCTTCCTGTAGGGAGCCTAAGCTCCTCCCTTCCTGTAGGGAGCCTAAGCTCCTCCCTTCCTGTAGGGAGCCTAAGGCTCCTCCCCTTCCTGTAGGGAGCCTAAGCTCCTCCCTTCCTGTAGGGAGCCTAAGCTCCTCCCTTCCTGTAGGGAGCCTAAGACTCCTCCCTTTCCTGTAGGGAGCCTAAGACTCCTCCCTTTCCTGTAGGGAGCCTAAGCTCCTCCCCTTCCTGTAGGGAGCCTAACCTCCTCCGTCCTGTAGGGAGCCTAAGCTCCTCCCTTCTGTAGGGACCTAAGGCTCCTCCCTTTCCTGTAGGGAGCCTAAGCTCCTCCCTTCCTGTAGGAGCCTAAGACTCCTCCCTTTCCTGTAGGGAGCCTAACTCCTCCCTTCCTGTAGGGAGCGAGCCTAAGACTCCTCCCCTTCCTGTAGGGAGCCTAAGCTCCTCCCTTCCTGTAGGGAGCCTAAGCTCCTCCCTTCTTTAGGGAGCCTAAGACTCCTCCCTCCCTTCTGTAGGGAGCCTAAGCTCCTCCCTTCCTGTAGGGAGCCTAAGACTCATCCCTTTCCTGTAGGGAGCCTAAGACTCCTCCCTTTCCTGTAGGGAGCCTAAGGCTCCTCCCCTTCCTGTAGGAAGCCTAAGCTCCTCCCTTCCTGTAGGGAGCCTAAGACTCCTCCCTTTCCTGTAGGGAGCCTAAAGCTCCTCCCCTTCCTGTAGGGAGACTAAGACTCCTCCCTTTCTTGTAGGGAGCCTAAAGCTCCTCCCCTTCCTGTAGGGAGCCTAAGACTCCTCCCCGTCCTGTAGGGAGCCTAAGCTCCTCCCTTCCTGTAGGGAGCCTAAAGCTCCTCCCCTTCCTGTAGGGAGCCTAAGCTCCTCCCTTCCTGTAGGGAGCCTAAGACTCCTCCCTTTCCTGTAGGGAGCCTAAAGCTCCTCCCCTTCCTGTAGGGAGCCTAAGACTCCTCCCCGTCCTGTAGGGAGCCTAAGCTCCTCCCTTCCTGTAGGGACCCTAAGGCTCCTCCCTTTCCTGCAGGGAGCCTAAGACTCCTCCCCGTCCTGTAGGGAGCCTAAGCTCCTCCCTTTCTGTAGGGAGCCTAAGACTCCTCCCCGTCCTGTAGGGAGCCTAAGCTCCTCCCTTTCTGTAGGGAGCCTAAGACTCCTCCCCGTCCTGTAGGGAGCCTAAGCTCCTCCCTTCCTGTAGGGAGCCTAAGCTCCTCCCCTTCCTGTAGGGAGCCTAAGCTCCTCCCCTTCCTGTAGGGAGCCTAACCTCCTCCCGTCCTGTAGGGAGCCTAAGCTCCTCCCTTCCTGTAGGGACCCTAAGGCTCCTCCCTTTCCTGTAGGGAGCCTAAGCTCCTCCCTTCCTGTAGGGAGCCTAAGCTCCTCCCTTCCTGTAGGGAGCCTAAGGCTCCTCCCTTTCCTGTAGGGAGCCTAAGACTCCTCCCTTCCTGTAGGGAGCCTAAGACTCATCCCTTTCCTGTAGGGAGCCTAAGACTCCTCCCCGTCCTGTAGGGAGCCTAAGCTCCTCCCTTCCTGTAGGGAGCCTAAGCTCCTCCCTTCCTGTAGGGAGCCTAAGACTCCTCCCCGTCCTGTAGGGAGCCTAAGCTCCTCCCTTCCTGTAGGGAGCCTAAGCTCCTCCCTTCCTGTAGGGAGCCTAAGCTCCTCCCTTCCTGTAGGGAGCCTAAGACTCCTCCCTTTCCTGTAGGGAGCCTAAGCTCCTCCCTTCTGGGCTCCTCCCTTCCTGTAGGGAGCCTAAGCTCCTCCCTTCCTGTAGGGAGCCTAAGCTCCTCCCTTCCTGTAGGGAGCCTAAGCTCCTCCCCTTCCTGTAGGGGGCCTAAAGCTCCTCCCCGTCCTGTAGGGAGCCTAAGCTCCTCCCTTCCTGTAGGGAGCCTAAGGCTCCTCCCCGTCCTGTAGGGAGCCTAAGCTCCTCCCTTCCTGTAGGGAGCCTAAGCTCCTCCCTTCCTGTAGGGAGCCTAAGCTCCTCCCCGTCCTGTAGGGAGCCTAAGCTCCTCCCTTCCTGTAGGGAGCCTAAGCTCCTCCCCTTCCTGTAGGGAGCCTAAGCTCCTCCCTTCCTGTAGGGAGCCTAAGACTCCTCCCCGTCCTGTAGGGAGCCTAAGCTCCTCCCTTCCTGTAGGGAGCCTAAGCTCCTCCCTTTCCTGTAGGGAGCCTAAGCTCCTCCCTTTCCTGTAGGGAGCCTAAGCTCCTCCCTTCCTGTAGGGAGCCTAACCTCCTCCCCTTCCTGTTTGCCCGTGGGTCCCCAAACTGAAAAAATAATGAATGGAATTCAATGGAGCGATTAAAGTTATTTTCTGGTCCGCTTTGTCTTACTTCCTGAATCACACATATTTTGTACTTCGATTTAAATGATAACTAATGATGTACGTTTTGACTCCAGTGATTTGGGATTTATTTGATTGTAAAACGTCACATTTAAAATGCCTACAAATCAGAAGTCGCATATATGACGTCATTTGGCTAACACTAGCTATAGCACGTAAAACCTTCACCTAGAGCTTGTAGAGCTTCTCCTCCATGCTGGCTCTCACTCCACCGACTGTTTTATCCCCACATAGCTGCTACTTTCCACACGGTCAGATTTATAGAGGTTTTCTCCGTGTTTAATGCTCCTTTCTTCATCCGCTAAACGTTTTTATACAAAACCTAAAGTAACTTCTGCCTTCCATCCATCCATCCATTTTCTTAACCGCTTAATCATTAATGGGTTGCGGGGGGTGGGGGGTGCTGGTGCCTATCTCCAGCTGTCAACGGGCGAGAGGCGGGGTCTAACCTGGACAGGTTGCCAGTCCATCACAGGGCCACAACTTTTGCCGCCGGTTGAAATTCAGCATTTTTTCTGCATCATAATTAGTTTTTAAAATTCCTGGACATCATATGTTTGATCCACGGCGCATTTAAAACTGGACCAGAAAATAACTTTTAGCGCTCCATTGACTCTCCTTCATTTTTTTTTTGCATTTGGGGACCCATGGACAGGAAGTAGAAGGGCGGGGCTTAGGCTCCCCATACAGATCAGCGAATGACTTCCAGAGTTCTCCCTCATATCACACATGCCCACCACACTTTTCAGTTTCTTGATTGTAAGGATATTGAAAACAAAGAATGATTTTCCTTCCACATTATAGTCATGCACTGTTGTGCTGGTGTGGCAGATGAAATCCACGGGGAAGAGGAACTGTAATGAAGGTACTGAGAACCCACCTGCGGCTGCAATCATACTTCTGTCAGGTGTGACCTCCAGGGAGTTCACCTGCTGCAGGTAGAGGTTAAGAACATGACCTTCATTTGTTCACCTTAACAAGTTCTAACAGCGCAGCTCCCCAAAACAGCATCCTCTGTCAGAATAGCATACCATAACTGGAGTTATCAAACCAATTTTAACCAACTCACAAGTGTTATGTCCTAACCCTAAGGTAACAGAAGGACAAATATACTTTATTTTAACTGCTTAAACCTAAAATACATATAATTTTAAGTTGATTTAAACAGATTTTAAACACAAAAGGGAAAATGACGGTTTTTTTCTGCTGCGCATGCGCATTAACTGAAAGTATGTCATTCTGATTGGTATGCTGTTCTGTTAGCAAACCCGGCGGCTTCACACAGAGGATACGGAGTCCTGGTGCTGGACGGTCCGGGTACAGATGCCGCTGTGGGCCTGCCAGAACCGGACGGTGTGGTCGTATCCGGCCGTGGCCAGAATCACCGGGTCGCTGCCCACCGTCCCCTGGTTTACGTTCATGGTTCTGCTGCTGCACGTCTGTCCGGAAGGTCCACTATGAGGGGGAAGATTAATAACGGGGGACCAGTTCACAGCGTTAAGGCAACAACCGAACCGAACCGAACCGGGTGAACTTCTCTGTTACAACTAAAACACGGACATATATCCGTTTACCTTCGCTCCTGGCCTCACACGTCCCCGTAAAACGTCCGTCAGGAACTTAAAATGGGCTGGAAGAGTTCCGCCTGGATAACAGCACTACCGCCACCTGCTGGTGCGTTTTAATATAACTGTACAGCTTCAGACGAGTATTAGGGCCGTTGTTAAAAAAAGAAAAATGTTTTGGAGTAAATTTCCAAGAAACAAAGAAATTCTGAGATTAAAGTCACGCTTTTTTTCAGGGAAAAGTGAAAACATAGAAAATTCTCTGTCACAAAAGTCGTAAAATTACGTGTTTTTCTAGGGAATAAAGCGTAAATCTGTGATGTAAAAAAAGTAGAAATTTGTGAGATACAAACAGAAAAAAAGATGTTTTTATGATTAAAGGCATACATATTGTCTTTTAATTTTCTCACTTTACAATGTCAGAAATATCTTAGTTTACAAATCGAAAATGTATTCCTTTATCAGAAGTTGTTTTTTTTTCTCTTGCAAATTTTCTACTTTTCTATATTAGAGAATTACGCCTTTTGCCCTCGAAGAAATCTGAAATTGGTATTAAAATTTTTAACTCGTAATTTTGCCACTTTTTAACATCAGAGAATCAGAGTTTTTTTCTGGAAAACATATGACTTTAATCTCAGAATATCTCCGTTTTTTTGGGGCGGAAATTTATCCCAAAATATTTTTCTTGTGTTTCCGACGGCCCTTATACTTCGTCGTACCTGTTTCATGTTTCCTTCTGTTAAAAAGCTTTTTACAAGTTCAATATTTAATGAACACAGAATGAATGAATGGATGCAACTTTTAGCCAGTGTGAATATAAATGAAACTATAAATGCAAATATTCTCGAATGCTCTTCTTTATGACCTGAAAACAGAGCTTGGTAGTGACAAGTTACATTTACTCAGTTACATTTTCTTGGGTAACTGTTTTGAGGAAAATGTACTTTTAAGAGTAGTTTTACTTCATCATACGTTTTACTTTTACTTGAGTATTAATATGAAGTATCATAACTCTTTCTGGGTTGTCTATCCGCTGTGAGTAAATTTACTGAATGAACAAATTTAATTTAACAGAAAATAAACCAGTCACACAAAAATATCACCTGTTTTCTAATGTCATTTTCTATCTGCTTCCCCAGTTGCTTTATGCAGTCTGGTGACCTTACAGTAAACACCATACATTTGCACTGGAGGTAGTAGTGGGAAATATCAAATGTACAAAGTAGAATTTAGGCCAAGGTACATATTTTGTCCAATCACAATCATGCGTTTTGATGATGTCATCAAGCAGTGCTTGCTTACTTCAGGTAAGAAAGGATAAACCAAACTTGGGAAAGACCCTCTATTTATAGCCAACTGGCGTCCAATAAGTCTGCTCACCTCAGAATACAAATTACTTGCTTTGATTTACGCAAACAGACTCAAAACAGGACTACACCACCTCATCAATGAAACACAGACTGGATTTATGAAAGGTCGGCATATAGGCTGCAACATAAGACTTGTGTTAGACTTAATTGATTACCCAGACTCTATTATGAGTTATTATTCTAACATGAATTCCTCTCTGCATCCTTAAACATCTTTGGTTTTGGTCCTAAGTTTATATCTGCTGTTAAGATGTTCTACAAAGATATGAACAGCTCTGTAATCATTAATAACAGCACGTCCAGAAGATTTAATATACATCGAGGTGTGCGACAAGGGTGCCCTATTTCAACCTTCCTTTTCATCTTAGTGGTGGAACTCATGTCAGATCCTTAGCAACCCGAATCTACTAGGTTTCACCATCATTGATAGAGAAATTAGAATCTCTCAACTTGCTGACGATACAACATTATTCTTAAAAGACAAAAAACGTATTCCACTTGTACTTCAAAACATCCCGTCATTCTCCAAAGCTTCTGGTCTAAATTTAAATCTGAGTAAATGTGAGGCCCTTTTTAGCACAGATGAAATATGTATATATGGCATTCCTGTAAAAGATACTGTCAAGTACTTAGGTGTCCACATATGTGAGAATCCTAAGATGCGACAAGATCTAAACTGTATTCCCAGGATGAAAATCACAAGAAGCCTTCTTAACAACTGGCTCCAGAGGAACATTTCTATTATTGGCAGAGTCCTTCTGTCGAAAGCTGAAGGTCTCTCACGTTTTGTATATCCTTCGTTATCCCTTTTTGTTTCAGAATCCACTTGTAACGACATCAATCGCATCTTTTTAGACTTCCTCTGGCGAAACAAGCAACACAAGCTTAAAAAAATCTGTCTTGTCAAACAATAGGTCAAATGTTTATTATTATTATTGACACTAACCACACTTTTAAAATTAACTGGTTAAAAATATGTTTACTAATGGGTGAAAAATCATTGTGGTATTTTATTCCTTACAATATATTAAAAAGATGAATGTAACTACTCCCCTTCTAAACTTCCTCTCCATTCGTCCAAATTCCACGAACAAGCTCTATTATCTGGGAAACTGATTTATGCCCATAATTTTTCTCCCCACAAATCACTTTTATGGAACCACCAAGACATCACGGTCAAAAACAATCCATCTTCTTCCCTACGTGGCATGCACTTTTATCAGTGACCTTTTTGATAAGCAAGGTAACATTTTGACTTATGAAAACTTCATGTCTTGCTTTAATTTTCCCGGACGTGCCAATGAATTTATCACTGTTTGTAAAGCCGTACAACTTATTAAATGTCATTCCTCACACTTACAAAGGAATTGTTATAATCCTGCACTAACCATCAATGGCTATTGTGGTGTTATTCTGCAGAGAGTTTAAACTTTTATTATTCAGAAGGTAAAAGTCTGTTTATATAGTTTGCATGGTTGTAAAACTGGGTCTGTCACTATTGTTTATGGGGGTAAGCTTTTAAGTCATAAAACTCTGGGGTGAGTTTTATTGCAAGCTGAAAAAACAGGATGTCTGTAGATTTAGTGTGTTGCCATAAAACCATAAAACTCAGAATGAGCTTTTAAGAAAAGACGTCTCACCCATATGACTGTATAATTTTCTGACAGCCAATAAGGGCTAAGACACTGTATGGAAATGTTCTGATTGGAGGGAGTAGAAACGCCTAGAGGCCCGGTTTTCTATAAAGCTGTGAAATGAAGATCATTTAATTGTTCAGATTTCTTTAAATCTGGACCACAGGGGAACGACGGGGGCAAATTCCTCTGTAAAACTGCAATTTGTTAATCTGTTCAAAATAAATGTTAAACTGGAAATTGGCTCCATTTTGTCTCTGCTTGAACATGCATTGAATTGAGTATGATAATTATTTAATTCAACACTATTTACTCACTGATAGAAAATTAACAACACATTTCTTAGAAATGTGATACATCGTAAGAATAAGAGCTCTCCCCTAGCGATTTTTTTTTGGGACAATCAGATTCCAGACGTCGATTGGAAAAAGACGTGGTTGTTACCATACAAGTTTTGCATCTCCAACAGGATAATAGACACTCAATTTGAAATACTTCACAAAATACACCCCTGTAATCTATTGCTCTCCAAGTACATGGACATTGACCAAAAAATCGCTCATTGTGTGACAAAGATGATGCATTAATTTTGCATGTTTTCTATGAATGTGATGTTGTACACAATTTCACACAATTTCTGGTTGATGTTATCTAATCATCTTGGTTTTCTTGATAATTCTTACACTTTTACAAAAAGAGATATAATTTTCTATTTTACACACGGACAGAAATGTATTGAATTTGTTACCAGTTTTAAATACTTGTATCCAAATACGACAAGCAACAATTTAAAAATGAAAAACCTACATTTAAAATGTTTCTCACTGAATTCCAGTACCTCTTATCCACGCTTCGAACAATTAACAAGAAAAACATGATGCTTCTTGATACGAACTAACTTATTGATACCTCCGCCCTCCCTTTAAGTTCCTATGACATGTTTTGTTGGCTGTTGTACTCACTTGTATGTACAATCATTTTTCATTAATAATTAAAAAAAAAAGGTAAGAAAGGATAAATACTGATGTTCAGTGTTTGTCTTTTTCTAGATTTTGCCAGTTTTAAAAATGTTTTTTCATTTAACAGAAAATGTATCTGTTGAACTTTAAGCGGTTTCTTGTAGTACAATATTAAATTCATAAAGTATCTAGGAAAGCAGATAATTTTAAACTTTATTTTCATAACATTTAGCTTTTATTTGATTTAAAAATATCTTTATTCTGTAAGAATTTTTGTGTCGCATTATTTTGGAAAAATATGTATTTTTTTAATTGCAATTTGCACAAAAAAATTAATGGCATTCTAAACCTTTTGGAAGGTTCAACTGCAATTTATTTGTTAAGTGAGAATTTCATAAATTTTAAAACCAAAATTGATTGAAATTACGTCAGGATCTCGCATATGGAAATCCAAAAGAGGATGGTGATCCCCTCCTCCCAGCTTTACATGCTGTAACGTGACTAGCATCACACTGGGACTTCACAGTTACAAGCAACCATTTATTTACTCATAACCATTTATTTTCTCATCACAAGGAAGCACACATCATATTTTCGCTAACGATGAACTCTTACCAGTTCTCCTACATCTCAAACAACACCTGGTAACATTATTAACGTCCGTCTTATTAACAATAAGCGCATCCCCTGTGAACAGAGCACATTAGCTTGTAGCTATTAGCTAAGCTACAGTTAAACTAAATTGGTGACGGACCGGAGCTTGGAGATGCTCCTGGTGAGTTAAGTCGACATCTGCGCTGTAAACTAGACCAGTGTTGAACATTTACTCGTTCCTCTCATCCGTCATTTCTCCTTTACTTTTGCACACGCTGCAGAAACTAAAAGGAGTCACTGGATAGCAGCCACTCTATGTGACTACTCGTTTTGATTTATTTATTTCCTCATGTTTGCTGTGTTTCTCTGTGTTCGACTTGAGTGAACAAGATTGATGCTTATTTTGTAAAAAAATATTTAAATTCAACCTTTACTGCATTACACAAGATTAATGGAAATCACATCATTTAAATATAGTCCATCTTTTGAAATGAGATGGTTCAACATTAAATGAATAAAAACAATGATTGCAGACTAGACTAGTCTAAAAATGGCCTAGTTTTATGTGCTGTAAGATAAGAAAATCGACAATTTAACCGAATGTAGGATTTAGAGACAGTAAGAATTAGTATTTTACTGAAAGGAATTAATTCAAAAGAGTTTCTTTGTCAATTTATTTTAACTTTGAGTTTTTAAATTAATACTACATTTGTATATGATTTTGTCTTTTTTTATGGCATCGTTTTAAAACATGTTAAATCAAATGTTAATCACTACCCAATGAGCCTTTTCAACAAATGTTTTTTCAGAGATTTTTCAGAGAATTTTTTTTCTGATTGTCGCTGCTGAGGTGGGATGCTGTGAGACAGAATTTCTTCAATGATCCTGAAGGTTATGAAACATAAAAGTCGATGGAACGGCTCAAATAAAGTCACCAGTACTGAGCCGGAGGATCCACTGGATTAAGGCTGTTACTGGTACCAACGGGGGCCCCATGACCGCCAGACTGCATCTGAGACTGAAGGGCCTTCTAAGGAAAAGTGTTGTTCTCTGATGAGGACAAAAACTTAACGGGTTTCCAACGTTAATTTGGGGTGGAACAGTGGCGTTATTCCAGAGAGTGTCCCTGATGACTGAGGGCCTGTATCAGGACACCTGACACCTGGCTCAGGTGTTCCTAACAGAACCCAGTCCTCAGACTCCTCCATAGGAACTTCTGTTAGCAGGACACCCAGCCTGCCCAGACAGACACAGGAAGCCCACTAGATGGCAGCACAGGGTAGCTCTACGCTCTGGTTTCTGCCTACAGTCACTCATTTACAGTTCATATGATTTCACAAACTCCAGAGTGTTTTATTGGGATTTCATAGGATAGGACAAAAAGTAGCGCACAATTATGGAATCCTCTACCCGTGAGGTAGAGGAGGAACACCACCTTCTCTCTGGGACATGCTGGTGGCAGCATCATGCTGTGGGACAGGAGAACAGGTCTGAGTTGGTGTGAAGATGGATGGAGGGGTCACCTACCAGCAGGAAAACCAAAGTCAAAGTCCAGACCTGCACCAAGCTGAGAGGATGTGGCAGGATGTGAATGCTGAGTGATTGTCGACCCGACTGGATCTCAGTGGGTCTCAATGAATCAGGAACCGATTCAGAGCTGCTGAGGTCCCATACATCTGCTCCTCTCAGTCGTCCTTTAAGGAACCAACTAAGATGTTTCTCAGCCCTGCCCCCAACTGGTGACACCGGAGAGGTACAACAAAAACACCTAGATGCTGCTAGTTCTGCTCCAAATCCCAGTTCTGGTTCTGGTGGAAGTTTGTTCCTGTTAAAGGTAGGGATGCACCGATCCGACTTTTTCAGTCCCGACACCGATGGCTGGATTTTGTGTATCTGTCGATACCCGATACCGATCCGATACTATTTGTGACAGTGTGGAGGTCCTGTCACTATGGCTCCGATAGATCATGGCTGCTTGTCCACAGGGATTAAAGGCACCAGACTTTACAAACTAAACATAACTGAGACGAAATAACAGATGTAAAATATAAAATTACCACAAAAATAAAATTTCAAGTGAAAAATTGATATTTTTTGGTGAATTTGTTGCAGATTTTCCCCATTTTGAGTATCGGTTCATGGTATCGGTAAAGTTTAACCGATACCGATACCAGTACATTAGGCAGTATCGGGGCCGATACCAGTATCGGTATCGGTGCATCCCTAGTTAAAGGGGAGTTTTTCCTCTCCACTGTCGCTTCATGCTTGCTCAGTATGCCGAGGTGTCAAAAGTATTCACACAGTAGCTGCAGATTTGTGGACTGAACATCCATGATGAGAATCTCCGGTTCCACCACATCCCAAAGCTGCTGTATTGGATCAAGATCTGGTGACTCCAGAGCCCGTCTGAGTGCAGTGAACTCATCGTCATCTTCAACAGAAATAAAGTTACCAAATTGTACCTAAAAGGGTAAAAATGCTTGTCGCCGGGGCTGTTCCTCAGTGAGATACATTTCTTTACCCTTTTGTCGTATGAAGTTGTACATCTGAAGTACAATCTTGTACTTTCCTGCGACATAAATGTTCCCTTGAAGAGGGTACAATAGGGTACCTATAATGGTGCGTTCAGACCGCAGGCTTTGTCAGCGTCAAGCAACGCTCATAAAGCGACTAGTTTGATGCACAAACACAGAAGATCCATGTTTGAGCTGAAGCTAGCAAAGCTCGTAGGCGGGCCTTTCTGTGCTGGATGTTTAAACACTAACGGATCGTGATTGGCTAGGCAGCGTCACTGCAGCGAGACGCTCTGATTGGTTGCTGCATCAACAGCTTTAGGACCGTCAAAAGTTCAACAAGCTGAACTTCTGCGTTGCTAATGTTATTAGCTATGAAGCTTGAAACACAGGAAAAGCTTGAAAAGTTAATGGAGCCAAAGATCATAAAGCGCCGCAGAGACTGAGACGCTCCTCCAACCGTAGATTTAACATGTAAACTAATTTCAATCTTATAATCTTGTATCGTCAGTTCACACTCCTACCGGTCCTGTTTCTCTTCTTCATCTTCTTTCTTCCTTCTTATCTCAATTTCGTGTACATAACTGCAACAAATTGAACCCACAGTAATCACTAATAAAGATTTTTCATACATATACATCAAGTGGAGTATTATAGCAAAGCTGTAATGCTCTGCTTGGGAAAGTAAATCTGTTGAGCTTGTTCTTTGTACTCAGACACCAATTCTGAGTAGCAAACTGCTCGATAAAAGGACACATAAAAAACACATGTAATCTAGACGCTGCTAATGCTGCCGTTTATGGCGGTCTGAACGCAGCATAAGCTACAACTTATTCTGACCTAAAAGAGACAAAGATGTAACCCCGTTAGTCCACAATATTTGTTTCCTAAACAGTTTGTTTTCATTAAATTCATCAAATCCAAGCATTTAAACAACCAGCAGTCTTGATTACGTTCGTACATTGCCATTAGACATCTCAAGTAAAATACATATAAAACGATAGTAAACAATCAGATGAACCTGAACACAGAGATAGCATGTACTTAAAACTGTCCTCACAAATAAAGTTTAGCTCTACTTCATCAAGTCAGAATACACACATATATAAATGTATATAGATATATACATAAAGTGGAGAATGTGCTTGCAAACACATCACACAGCTTATCATCGACTAAGTAGGTGTTTAGAGCTTGAAAGTCTAATTTGTTTCCTGGGTTGAACAGAGTCCAGTCGTTTTCAGCTGCCACTTGGTAAGCATGGCAATGACTATCGTAAGAAGAAGGAAGTTACAGTTTTCCACGTACGTTATTTAGAAGAATAAAGGTATGGCTTCAGTGTGTTCATGGCCTGCTACAAAAACATCCTCATGTTCATATCTGACACTGCTGACACACGCTGACGCACTTCATCCTGAAACTGCACATCCTTCAAACTTCTGTTCAGTTCCAGAGCATTCACAGATGAAAAAGGCTCACTAAGTTATCTACCAACCTGTCTGAAGAAAACACCCAGCACTGTTTTATTTGGTGACGGTTGGGGCCAGGCTTGCAGGTGCATGTTGAAATGGTACAAATGTGTCCTTTATATCAGTTTGGACCTTTAAAGGGGCTCTTCTGGCCTCTTAAAGACCAATATTGTACTTTTCATGGAACATTTAAAAAAATGTACCTATAGACACAAAAAATGTTCTTGTCTCGTACCTCGATTTTCTGCGAGTAAAGAAAGCAGTCTGAGATGGTTGGAGCTTTATGACATGGAGCTTTATCCTGCTGGAAGTAGCCATCAGAAGATGGGATGGACATGGTCAGCAACAATACTCAGGTAGGCTGTGGTGTTGGAACCATGATCAGTTGGTACCAAGGGGCCCAAAGTGTGTAAGAAAACGTCCCCCACACCATGACACCACCACCACCAGCAGCAGCCTGAACCGTTGATCCAAGGCAGGATGGATCCATGCTTTCATGATGGTGACACCAAATTCTGACCCAACCATCAGAATGATACAGCAGAAATCCAGACTCATTTTTCCATCTTCTATTGTCTGATGTTGGTGAGTCTGTGTGAATTATAGCCTATAGTTTCCTGTTCTTAGCTGGTTATCTGCTGCTGTAGCCCATCTGCATCAAGGTTCCATATGTTCTGCATTCAGAGATGATCTTCTGCATAATTTGGTTGGAACCAGTTGTTATCTGAGTTCCTTTTGCCTTTCTATCAGCTCCAACCAGTCTGACCGTTCTCTCTGACCTCTGGCATCAACAAGGCATGATGGAATTACAAGCTACACTTTATGCAAAGTTTTAAAATCAGGGAACATTTCTGTAAATGAACCTGCACCAGTAACGGTCATGTTCCAAAGCCTCCCGGCTTCAGATGAAGCTCAGGTCTTTT
This sequence comes from Apricaphanius iberus, assembly GCA_028564705.1. Lineage (NCBI taxonomy): Eukaryota > Metazoa > Chordata > Actinopteri > Cyprinodontiformes > Aphaniidae > Apricaphanius > Apricaphanius iberus. The sequence continues at coordinate 73,584 of JAPXFQ010002412.1, forward strand.
TATTATTAATATATTGATGAAGTTAAAACTGTCAGTGCGTCTGCACAAAACGATCAGGTGTGTAAATTTTAATCTGTCAAAAAACAACAAGCCGCCTTTAGTTTTTTTTCTGCCGCTGTTCTGAATAACCGGACGAATACAGAAAATATTCGGTTAAAGTGAGCCCTGTCTGCGCAGAATGTGATGGATCCTGGAAGATTAAAATTATTAGCAAACTACACACATTTATTCAGTTAACACATTCTCTTGTGTTTATTTTTAATAAAAGGACAAAACTAAATGAAACAGAAATAATGAGGCTATTTTTAAAATGTAAGGAGCAGAAAAAAGTTTCTACTCAAGTAAGGTAGATACTTGTCAGCGTGAGGTATAATTGCTTTGGTTGGAGTCTGCATCAACGCGGATCAACTTCCAGTCAGTGATGCAGCACAATCTGCTGGGATTCCTTACATAGAAAACTTTGAACTGACTGGAATGTTTTCATAATTATACGGAGATCATTTTTCTCGTTAAGTGTCGTGAGATGACATTGTTGGTGCTCATAAATTAACAGCACTTAAACAAAGAAGACTCAAACCGCTCTTGTTCCAGAGATGACAATCAAAACTTACAACCATGTTCGGCCATAACCTCGACTCTCCTCCTCTCTACTCACAGACAGCAGTTTTTACAGAGTTCTTCTGGTTCCATGCCATCAGTCTTTTTGGAAGAGAAACACACATTTTCCTGGAATTTCCAAAGAACACTTTTATCAAGTCGGAACATCAGCCGGCCCCGTTATTGTGGGTCAGACTGAGCTGGGATTTAAAACCTCAAGTACTTCCAAACAATGGCCTGGAAAGCAGCACATTGTTTGCATGCAATTTTATTTCTATAGCACACTTTCAACACGGAGGCAATTCAAGGCGCTTTACATGATTCAGTGGTAGAAAAACAAATACATGATAAAAATAAGAAAATTAAAACAGATCATTACTAAAAGAAATGCATCTAGTAACTGAAGCATGAAAAATAAAATTTATGTGAGAGTATGAAATTTAAAAACAAATAAAAGATAAGAATAAAAAGAGAAGGTGTAAAGAACAAATTATTTTTTGTATAAAAGAATATAGATTAAAAAGGACAAGTTTTACATGGGAGAGATTAATTAAGGCATTGGCTTCATTCCACATAGATATGTTAACTCATTATAGTCTGGGCCATCAGCGAGAAATAAACCAAATTGGATTTAGCTGTAGGTTATTGATATGTGATGTGAAGGTGATCGGGGGGTTCATTGATGGTAAAGCATTCCTGGATGGGAGGGAAACACAGATGGAAGCAGCGGCGAGCGGGTTAAAGGGAACCAGGCTCAGAACCAGTTGGTCATTATCAACTAAACCCAACAAGTCAACAATAATAATAATGATAGGCGTTGTTAGCGTCCTCCCTCTTAGAGTATGCTCAGAATGAGACGGTTTCATAACCTGGATGATTATGAAACTGAGTTATTGTCTGCCAGCCGACAGTCCAACTTGTTTCTGTCTGAACTGGTCCACTTACTGGAAGAATAAACTGAACGGGCTGAAAAAAGACAAGTATTTTTGGCATGAGACACACATGTTATATCATCAACTGAAACCATGCTGAGATTTCCAAAGCCACTAAATATAGAAAGGAAACCAAATCTTAATTCTGATCTGTTAAAGTTTATTTAACTGGCAGATCACTGTCCTTCCAGACTGGAAGAACTGGTTCATTTAACTTCAAATAAAAAGATCGATGACTGAAAACATGTTCCTGTCTGCGTCTTCCTGCTGGACTAAATCAGAATGAAGTCTCTGCAGCAAAAGCTGCTTGAAGGCGGACAGATGTTACACTGATGGACCAACTCAGCTGTATAGTGCTGAAAAGAACCAGGGATGCACCGATATCGTTAAAGTTAATCAATACCTGGAGCTGAACTCTGCAATAATTCTTATTTTTCATTCAAATTTGTTTTTTGTGCTCATTTTAATATCAATATTTTATATTCTTATGTAATTTTCCATCAGTTGTTGTAACAAGCAAAGAAGAAAATAAAACCTGTCTTCCGATTAATCTATTTTTTGTACGTGGTATAGATATTGGTACTTGGTATTGGCAAGTATCTGTATTGGTTTGAAAAAAAGTGGTAAAAACTGATTCTCTAATTCTAAGTTGGTTTTCATAAAAATTCCTGTCAACCGATTCGTACGTCTAGTGCTTTGCTGAGAAAAATCAAAAAGGAACATTTAGGTCTGAATCGATTCTGATGAAAATTCTAAGAATTGATTTGATTCTCAAGTCCAAAAATCACCTTAATTTTTTTAGTTTGCCTGTTTTTACAGCTAAAATAGGAAGTAAACGTCCAGTTGCAGATTTTAAGGCTCAGATCTGAAAGGGTAAATACGGCTTCCCCCAGTGAACTTTCACTCACCCAGTGTTGCCATATAATTAAAGTAACAGCTAAAAAAACACGTTTTTAATGGCACTGATCCGTATCGATATTGAACTGCAACAGATTAGACCAGGACAATCGATTTTAACTATTGAAAATCGAAGCAATTCTTGAAATTTGAATCGATACCCAGCCCTATGTAGGTCCAAAGATCGATTTAATCCTTTAACGTTGAGGCTGAGCTGTTAAAGGGTTAATACGGTTTCTCCAGGTGAACTTTAACCCCGCCCACTGTTCCTATCGCTGTATTCATGTCCGCTAGGTGTGAAGAACTGCAAACAACATGGCGTCAGACAGTAGCAGCACTGTTAGCCTAGCGCTAGCTTTGAGCTGGGCTAACGTCTGGCTGCGTTTCTGGTTCAGAACGGACAGAAGGATGAGCTCAGCAGGAGAAAAGACGTTAGCGACGTCCGCCTGATGAAGGTGAAGCGTTGAGGAAGTAGGACCAGCGTTAGAGCCACACGCTGCCGCTTCACCGAGATCCCAACAGGAGAAACGCAAGCAAACACTACAACTACCAGCTAACCCTGCAGCTTCTCTCAGAGTAACATATATACACAGATAGACACCCTTATTCTACAGGCTCTACGCGTTCATCAGCCACCTGAAAATAGCACAACGTAAAACGTTATGGGGTCCTGCACACGCCTTCCTGAAGAAGTTCTCCCAAACATGTACAGCTCATAATCCTCAGAGTTGGAACTGGAATCTGTTGCACAGGAACAGAGCTGCGTATCGATTCAAATTTCAAGAATCGATTCAGTTCCATGATAATAATAACAGTAACATGGCACACTTGTAGAGTAAAACAATAACCACAGTAGGACTGAAACATTCTCTAATAACCGGTGACATGACCTTTATACAGTTTATTATCAATTTATTTACTGCATGAACAAATTTAACAGTGATTTTATCTGCTGTTTTCAGATACCATTATATCCTCTTATGAACCGTATTTATTGAACTTGATTTATTTAAAGTAATGCTTACCATTAATTCTATTGTAATCAACTCAATGCAAGTCAGTTTATTTATATAGCGCTGTTTCACAACAGATGTCACTTCAAGGCACTTTACAAGAACAGTTATTACAATACAATGTTTAAATTCATCAGAACAAACAGAAATCACATGTGGGGTTCCCCAGGGCTCCATCCTGGGGCCCCTTTTATTTAATATCTAAATGCTCCCACTGACCCAGATTATAACAACCAGTAAGATGTATTACCATAACTATGCAGATGATATTCAGATGTAATGGTTTGAACTTTGGACTTTGAATCCAGCTGTGTTTTTCTGCTACATGAAGCCACTACTGCCATTAAATCATCACTTTTCTCTAACATAGAAAGTACTCCTGGTTCAGTTCTTCTGTTCTTTCCAGATGTGGGACCCAGTCATTGCTTTACAAGTCTCAAGTCATTACCTCCAAGTTTCAAGTCAAATCTCAAGGTTTAAACATTGAATTTCAAGTCGGGTCGAGTCTTTTTTTTAAACAGCAATGCTGCAATTTAATTTTCAATTTAATCATAAACCATGTGCTCTTTTTAAAATCTTTTTTTATTTGATTACCAGATAAAAACCAGTGCAACTGAATTTATAGAAAACGTTTTTGTTGTCCAGTTTAATCTAATTTAGCTAATAAGAAAATGTTCCTTTGAACTATAATCTCAAAGATTCACTTCTGAGGATTAAAGAGATTTTATTAAAGAGTACGGGGTGATGTCATTTTCAAGATGATATTTGAGTTTTTAAGAGTCACGGGTATTAACTAAAAGAGCAACTCACCCCCTCCCAGAGTCTTACTTCATCTAGGCATCAAACGGAGGAGTTTATAGATCAGACAGCAGGTGAGGATGGCTTTGTTTTTTAAATCTGGTAATCTGATTGGCTGTTCGTTAAGACAGGATCAGCTCCACAGGATAAGTTAAATGACATGCAGCTGCTTCATAAAGAAATAATAGATGTTTAAAAAGTATGATTTTTGGGTAAAATATCAAGTCCAAGTCAAGTTTAAGTCTTTTAACATTTTTTCAAGTCACAAAATCAGTGACTCTATTCTGACTCAAGTCCACCTCTGGTTCTTTCTGTGACCGCTTGTACTAAACCAGGTTCTGGTTCTGGTTCTGCTGGAGGTGTCTTCCAGTTAAAGGGGAGTTTTTCCTCTCTGCTGTCGCTACATACTTGCTCAGTATGAAGGATTCACTTTAAAGTCAACAACTCGATGCAAACTGCTTGGTTTCCTTAGAAAGAAACGTTTGAACCAGGGTTATCAGTTGTTGGGGCTTTATTACATTTACTGGACTTCATCACTTCTGCCTGTCATAAAAACTCACCAGAGCAGATGAAAATAGTTGGATCAGGTTAAACAGATTCCTAGAAAAGTCATTAAGGAAGATAAAATTGTTTTTATAACTAGAATCAGATTCTAGAGAAACACCTATGAGGAAATGTAGCTGTGATGAAAGCCGACCAGCAGAGGCTGGACACAGTTCTTCCCATAAAGGCAGTGAGTCATTTTTTGCAGTAACACAATCAAAGACAACAGATCTAAGTGAGTCTGTGCTGGGTGATGAATATGTCAGCAAACAATCAGGTTTCATGGCATTGGTCAGGGAATTCCAGTTTTACTTAATCCCTGAAATGTTTTCTTTGGTTGTGAAGCGTTTTAGAGGCTGTTAGGGATTTACTCCACCTTTCTGTGAGCACCACCTGGATAACTTCTAACACATCCCCCTTAAAGGTCACGTTAAGAAAACATTACCTACTAAAAGTTTGGTTTACCAAACACTATCACCCAGAAGGTTTTCCATTATTTCACAAGCCTGGAATCAAAGAAAAACTCTCTGCGTCTTTCTTATCATTCATCAGGTGTTCAGGAAACCCCTCAGCCTCTCGTCACATACTCAGCAGAATGTAAAATAATTCTCTGTTATTAAATATGATCAGAAAATGAGCTGCAGTAAAAACTATTCACTTCCTTGTCTTTATTTTTATGGTTTTCTCATTTTTGATGTTTAAAATCAACTTCCTGAGCAGCAGATCAGAGGTGTTATTTCTGCAGGTTTGTTCCTGTAACTATCTGAGGAAAATGGGAATTAAAATGGGATTAATATGGCTCCTCTGGTGGTTTCATGGTGAGTGAATCACTAAAAAGCTCCGTTAGCGGGGAACCTTTAGGGCCCGGATCAGACCAGAACCATGGCCAAACTATGCCAGGTCCGATTATTTTTTAGGATTCATTTTTCTTTTGATGGACCGCTCCACAAACGTCTGTCTTCTTGTCCTCAACATCACGTCTGATTCTGATCTAGAGCCTCCAGAAGTCACCGTAACAACGTGTTCCTTATATAATCATGAGACCTCATAAGTTTGTTCAAGAAAAATGAACAAATAGAACCATGAACAGTTGGAATGCACTGAACTGATCCTCCTGCAGAAGTCGCTTTGTTCTCTTCCAGAAACACTTTTTCTCCTGAAGCAGTGATTCATGCTGCTGCCGATGGTTCTGTGGGGGGGATTAACGTTCCATCACAGCAGCTGACACTGATGGACGCAGCTTTACATCATCACCTAGGTGAACAGTTGTTCGTTGTTCTCTGTGTTGGTGCAGCCCTGAGGAAAGGCGTGTTTGCCTGCAGAGCAAACAATGGAAGGAAATGGAGACGTTTTCGTGTTGGCTGCATCCTGATAATCAGCTGTAAATCAGGTGAATTAAATACAAAGCTCAGCTTTGTTCTCCAGGAGTGCATCAGGGTTGATCACTAAGCCCTAAAATATTTCTTTCATAAGTAGCTGCTAAAATGAGAGAAAATAAAGAGGTCAGATGACTGCAAAGTGGGGCTAAAGATCACAAATTGCTGCTGTACGCAGATTATATATTGGCTTTTAGAACAGATCCCGACGCATATAATGGATTCTGTCAGAAACGCTGCAGAATAAATCAGAAGGAACATCAGTAACATTAGAATGCAATAAACACATGCTAGGGAGATTTCAATTTATTTTAATTTATAAGCGGGTACCAATGGGAATGAATTAATTAGGAATTCATCTAAGGGGGATTTTATTCATCTAAATGTTAAACAAAAAGATCCAAACAAATGTAAGAAAATGGGGAATAAAACTTACATTTTAGGGAAAGATCAATGATACTGAAACAACAGTAGAGCTTCAGTTTAATGTTGTACTAATTATGCTACAACTAAGGATAATTTCCTCTATTTTCAAGAAACCCGAAGAGTTGATTAGAACGTTTTTCTGCTTTTGGGAAAAGATCTAGAATCAGGCAGAGAAAACTTTGAGCCCCGAGGAGAAATGGGGACTGGGGTTAAAAAGTAGAAACATTACATAAAAAATATCAGATTGGATGGATATTGACTGTCATTCAGTCCTAAATCTGTAATCCAGTCCAACTGCATCACTCATGGCATTAAAGAGATTTATCCATCGTATCGAAACCAGGAGGTGGAATCAAATCTTTACGATGATGCATAAATGTTTTCCATTGTCCATCATAACTCCTGACTGAACAAAACTATGAAATAAAACCTAAACTATGATTGATGGACAACAGAGGACACACCCTGGACTTTAAAAGAGGACACTCAAAACAAAACAAGAGCTGCACCATAACCATCAAATAGGCCATACGGCTACATTTTTATATAACGATATATTTCACGATGTAGCAATTTTTCTGTTTATTTATTTCATGACTGGTTTGTTAAAATCTACAACATCACTGTAAACCCCAATGCTGAGATTATTTAGTTACACTGAGTAGCTGAAACTCAATATTCTAAAAAAAAATACCCAGAAAATGATTAAAAATGATTCTAAAAAAATATTCTAACTAAAATGTGGTGTTAGTTCAGCATATTCTTTTGTTTTTAATAACAAGTAACTCAAACGTTTTGAGTGACCGAATTATCATATTTCCCAGGGTGCTTAGGGGCATGTTTTTGACACCATGAGTGACTTGGAAGTCTGTTTTATTGAGATAATGATTGTGATCAAACATGATTTATATAATTATTCAAAGTGGTTCCAATGTTAATATTCACAGTGATTATAATTCTGCTCAGTGTTTCGTTTGTGTAGAGAATTATTTTACTTAAGAGCATAAATATATCATGTCTTCATGTCAGTTATCTGTAAGTTCATATCAGTTTTATAAAAGTATGTGTCACTAACATAACTTAATGGTAATTTATACCAAATGTGTTTATGAAAATTATAAATTAAACTTGCATGTACCGAATAATTTTGAGTTGGCTTAATCGGTAAGTTTAATTTAATAATAATTAGAAAATATATTTAACATAAGATCCAAATATTTAAGCTTTGATATTCTCAAATATCTGAGTTTATGAACTCAGAAAATATGTGGCAACGTATTCGGTTTACAGTGATGGAAATTAAGTTTTAAACGATAGACGACAATAAAACCACCCAGACTCATCATGTACTGATCTCCTTCTATGGATATCAGGGATCTTTTAGGAGAACAGCTCAGCTCTAAACTCTGCCTTTGAATAAAAACATATTATATTTAAAAACATCCACATTTTGCCCTGATACCTGCTGTCACTCATTATTTAACCTTACAGCACGTTTTGGCAGCAGTGTTTTATTCTCTCTCCTCATGCAGCCTCTGGTTTTCATTCGTTTCTCTGTCTGCGTGTCTCCGTTGTAACAGAATGGTGTTACGCTGATTTGCTCCTCTGGGCGCCCTGGGTCTGTGCCTGGGCTGCTGCTGTTGATCCATCGCTGTCCCTCTGATGGAGTTTCTCATCTGTACTCGGCCCGTTGTCCGTTATAATGCTGCTGCTGAGTGTGTGTGATCTGTAAAACACTTTGAGTAGCAATCTTTGTATAAAAAGCACTTTATAAATGAATCTGATGCTGCCGATTAAAGCCACGCCTGCTTTCTTTCTTATCATCTCCATCTATTTCCTGCTTCCTCAGTCATTCGTTGAGTCGACTGAACGGCTGTCGCCTTGTTCGAAGGGCCCAGCATGAATGAACTTTGACCCGCTGACTAAGAGGAAGTTTTAGCTGCAGCTTCCCATCAACATCCAACCTGGAATCCATCATGTTTTTATATCCCATCTTGAGTCAGAACATCAACTGGAACTGGATCTGGACTTTGACTAGGCCGCTGTAACCCACGAATAAGTTTCGATTTACAGCGTAATATCTGTGGCTATTTGCTCAGGGTGAACCTTGCAGGGAACCAACAGCCAGGCTGGTTCTGGTGGTTCTGCTGGTTCTGGTGGTTCTGCTGATGGATCCATAACTGAAGAACCTCTCAGTGTTTATCCATGTTTCTCTCCAAACGTCCACAGAGTTTTATTGTTTGGTCTCCACGTGATGCAGCAGGTGTCCAGAAGCTGCAGATTCTGGTTTCTCACGGCTGTTTACTGTCTCACGTGTGTCCCCTCCCCCCCGGCGTCCCGTGGGTCAAACACAAAGCTGGACATTCCTGACCTTTCACACCACAACATGTGCCGTGTGTTTGTCTGCCTGTGTGTGATAAGACGTTGGCATCCCTTCACACACAGCGGGGATCTGCAGAGAGCCGGGGACCCCCCCCCCCGTCTGAAGAAACACCTGCTCTCACACACACACACACACACACACACACACACACACACAAGGCGGTGAAGGGATTTATTGCCGTTAGATGACAGGTTGGACCTTACGGCACGTGCAGCAATGCTAAAACGACGGTTGATGATTCAGGGACGGAACGGCTGAAAAACTTATTTTATTTTGGTAATCCCCCAATTAATTTCAGCCTCTGACTTCTGGTCCTAAAATATTATTTGGATTATTTTGGAGCAACATTTTTTTTGTAAATTCTAAACTAATTTTAAACTTTATTTTATTTTAAAAATACTTGTACATGTTTTTGTTTAAACATTTTTATCTATTATCCTGAACATTATTTTATTCTTAATAATAGAGAATGACATAATATAAAATTAAAATTATGTTTAAAACATCTGCATGTTTTTCTTCTCTTTTCTTTAATTGATCTAATTATTTTTCACATGTTTGGCTTTTTTGTTTTAATCTTTTATCCGCAGAGTTGGGTAGTAACTAATTATATTTACTTAGTTACATTTACTTGAGCAACATTTTCGAATAAAACCACCCAAAAACTTTTAAGAGTAGTTTTGCTATTCTGTAATTTTAACTTTTACTTAAGAAATATTATGAAGTATTGCTATTCTGGAAACTCTCCCCACTGAAAAGCTAAACATATTTGAACAAAAGTTACACCAGACTCTGACCTCCTGTTTCTACTCAAGTTTTAATTTGTTCAGCTTGTTGTTGCATTAGTTATGAATATTAAACGGCATAAATTTTCGCTGGAAGGACTTTTAACCAGAGGTGTGTAGAGTACCCAAACATTCTACAATATTTCATAATGTTACTCAAGTAAAAGTAACTAGTTACTACCCACCTCTGCTTTTTACTTTTCTCAAGGATGTATTTATTCATTTCCAACAATAGGTAGTCGGGGTATTGGTAGAAAACACTGACTTATAAGTCTTTCCTTCTAATTAAAATGTTTTATATGATGAAGTTATTTATTAGGAGGAAGACATCAGGTAAAATGGGACAAATAAGGTTTCAACTAGGGATGTTCGGTATTGGCTTTTCTACCGATATCTGATATACCGATATGGCCTAACTCATAATTTCCGATACAGATATAAACCGATACCGATATGTGGGGACCCTCCCTCATAAAAAACAAAAACTACTAAACCCTTTTAGGTAACCACAATGAAATATCTTGTATCATGCATACTTGAGTTTTAAAAATTTATAAAATGTAATAAGTACTAGAATTTTAGTTAGGCAATTGAAAAAGGTACCATTTTTATTTTGTCTTCAAAAGTAGCTGGAACATTTTCTCAAAAACTAAACCTCAAATCTGTCATATTTTTACATTATGAGAGAGAAAGGAAGTAGCTGAAGAGGTTGATATATAATATGTGTATGGTGTAAAAAACTCATCTTATTTAGAAAATAAAACAGATACCAATAATTTCAGATATTACATTTGAATGCCAATATCGGCCGATAATGACTTTAGGCCGATAATATCGGACATCCCTAGTTTCAACCCTTTATCTCTATCAGCAGCCAATAAAAATGTATGCTACTACCTATAAACTGCAGTTACTGTTTGTGATATACAATCATTTTTATTGGTCTAAAGTATCAGAGATGGGAGGAGCCAAGCTTAAAAAAATCTGTGCTTCTGAAACATTGAAGGTGAGACCCCTACATGTCAATTTTATCATAGTGATTATAAAGATATTGCAGCTAAAGCAATGTTAATATAACAACAAACATGAATTAAATATATATTGTTGTTAGGTTTAGCTTAATATCAAAATGATTAGGCAGTATTATTTAATTATTCAAGGAAAACAAATTTTAGCTAATGTGTTGGGCTTCAGGCTAATCGGGACAAAATGTTCAGCTAAAATGGGACACTTTGGCTGATTATAATGGGTAAGATTTTAAGCCACAGGGGTCAGAAATAACATGAAAATGTCCCTTTTATGCCTCATTGTGAGATATTACAAATAATGTGACAGTTAAGCAAGATAAATTACCAGAGAATATTTTGTATTTTGTGCAAATAGCATTAGCTAATTAGCTTGTAATCGCCCATTTATTATGTATTCAGATAAATAACAGATTTTTTACATAAATGTTGTTGTTTCTGATCGATATAATCTTATTAAAGCACTACTATGTAACTCTTGCTCTCTTGGTCCCCCTACAGTTGGGAAAAAGGTATTGTCTACTACTACTGTCGAAAAATCTGTAATGGTTACACCAGAGGATTCACGTGCATTGACGAGCGATACCCTCGAACGTTGCAGATTTTCACGTCTTTGGCCGACAGCTTCTGTAACATAGTCGGCAGACAACTCTTTCAAAAAAACTAGAAACTGTTTCTAAGCGATATACTTACTAGTCCAAGAGAATGACGGCCAAGTCCGCATCGGTCGAGCACCCCTCATCCTCCTTTAGTTCACGCCAGCGAGTAAACGCTCGACCAATATTGATTCTCGTCCGAACCTTTAGTTTGTCACTCTCTCTTTTTCGTTTTAGAGTCTCCTCCGACTTCGCCTTCTTCGGTTCGGTTGCTGCTTCGGACATTACACCTTTCTCACTCGCGCGCGGTAGCAGCCAGCAAACAAATGCTTGTTGGGCTCACGTGGGGTGCGTAAGTGAGCTATGCCGTAAAGCAGCAGTTGAGTTTTGTAGTTCTTTTTGGGCACAGGTAGCTACCAGCACCCGAAGTTACATAGTGCCAGTGAAAGCGATACAGACTAGAGGGTGACAGGGGAATCAATTGTCGCTCCCGTACCGATCCCGAAAAAATACTCCCGTCACGTCCCGATCACGTGACAGCCCCCCAAAAAATCTTGTCCCAAAAAAATCCTCAGAGAAAGATTCCCGTCCCGACCCGAATCCCGTAGATCAGTGATTTACCTCCCATGGCGCTCGCTCCCCCCCCCCTTTAAACCATAGCCTAGCACAGTATCAAAGATAATCTATTTAGCTTTATCCGCCATCTTTAACCATATCCTACATTCTCGTTGTTTGGCCACCTTACCACGTCATGAATGGACTCGATTCGTCTGACTACCAAACTATTAATGCTGCGTTCGAGAGCCCATCCAAACCAGTGGGACGTTGGACTTCTCCTACCTGAAATGTACTAGGACTACAAGTTAAATTTAAAGCAACACTATGTAGTTTTTCAACTTTCATAATATATTTCCAATACCCTTGTGATGGTACATCGACTTACAATAGGTTGAATGACACGCATGCCGTAGCCTGATGGGGTCTGTATTAGTGGGTGACATTTTATCGGGATTCCCGCGGGACGGGAGTCAATTTCACGTTTGGTCACGTGATCGGGACGGGACAGGAAATAATTCGACTTGAAATTATTTCCTTGAAAATCGGTTCCTAGTTTCGGGGTAGTAAAGTCACTGTGCTGAGGGTGTTTTAAAGAAAACATGTTTGTTTAATAATTTAACTAAATCATTGATTTTTGATAAGTGACTTTATGAACTAATAAACCGGATTGTTTCTCTTAAATTTTTTTGGCAATTCTTCAGACCACATCCTGTCCCATTTTACCTGAACCTCTACCCAGATCAGATAGCGGCCACTTGTAGCCTTTAAAGGTTAAAATCTTGGAAACTATTGTTATTGCCGATATATTTTGTGCACAAAAATGTTACTAAAGCTCATATTAAGCTATAAAAATCATTATTTTCACCAGTCAAAACTGTCCCAATTTACCTTTTGTCACCCTAACATTTTTTATTATTTTAGCATTTCAAATACCAGAACGACTTTTTCTGTTACTGTCTGTAATTTATCAGCCTTTTTACAAACTACTTTTATACTCTTACGGTTACTTCTTACTTTGATTTGAGTAGGAATATGTTGGAGTAGTGCTACTCTTACTTGAGTACATTTTGTGGAAACTCTACCCACACAGCTTTTGAGCATAATTAAACATATGTACAGTATTTCCTTATGGTTCTGCATCCTTTCTCCCATACGGCTGGTTGTTATTTCCGGATGAAGGGGATTTATTGCTGTTGCATCACCTGCCTGACAGCTTCCCGCGCTGCTGCTGATAGCCCCGCCCCTCCACGCCCCGCCCCCCTACAGGTGTCTGCATCCTCTGCGGACTCTTATAAAAGCAGAGATGCTGCAGGCGCAGCAGAAACAGACCTGAAGTTGGTTACGCAGCGATCTGAGCCCCAAACCAGAGGAAGATGGCCGGAACTCATCGGTACGTGATCAGCGCCAGGGTTGTTGGAGGAGTCCGCAGAGAGAAGCCGAGACTGAAGGTGAGTTAAAGTGTTTCTTCATCCGTTCATCCCCGGAAAACAACCCGATAAAAGCTTGTGCTCTCTTCTCCTCCCAGACCTTCATGGTCTCTGTTCTTTGGTCGGATGAATCTGAGGTGATCATCTACAGGTCCTTCCAGGATTTCAGGACATTTCATGTAAGTCTGCGGATCACTGCAGATTTAAACCTGATGTGCTTAAAGAATGAAATCATCTCGGATTTATTTTATGTTTCCAACAGAGTCAGCTGAAGAAGAAGTTCCCTAATTTCAGTCCTTTCAAGAAGAACGACAGAAAGATCCCAAAATTCAGCGGTAAGAAAACGACCCAACTGGCCTGGAAAAATACTAAATAAATTAAAAAGTGTCAGTTTTAATATTTCCTGGTCAGATTTTGTTAAAGAATAATCAAATCTGCTTTTCTTTAGGAATGCACCGATATGCTGGTATCAGGCCAATACCCGATTCTTAACATGTAGAAACTCTGCCTTAAATTAATGGAAAATGTTTAATTTAAAAATTTAAAATGACTTTTGTGGTGATGTTTTAATCTAATTCACCATAATTTGTTGTAACAAGCAGAGAAGAAAATAAAATCTCTCTTCCAATTCATTGCATGTTTTTTTATGTGGTAGAAGTATCGATACTGGTATCGGTCTGCAAACAGTGGTATCGTTGCATCCCTAATTAAAACAAATAACAGAGTAGAACCAGCTAGATGAAGGGACTGAGTGTAGAAATGTTCTGGTTGGGTCCAGGAAAGGCCAGAAGGAGCAGCCTGCAGCAGAAAGGATCCAGGAAGTCGGTGAGGCAGATGAGCTTCCTGGAGAGCTACTGCGAGGAGCTGCTGAGGTGCGAGCAGACCGTCACCCTGAGCTCAGAGGTGACCCGCTTCTTCACGCCCAAAGAGCACGACCTGCAGACGGACTTCACCAAGAACACGTAGGTTCTCCTTCTTCTCCTCCACCTTCCTCTGTGCTTCCAGCTGCTTTTAACCTTCGGCTTCATTCCTCCTCTGCAGCTTCATGATCCTGATGTCTGACGACATGCAGGATGGGAGGGGAGGAGAGGGCGCGCCCCGCCAGCAGGTGGGCAGCGTCACCCACCCGTTCGTCACCCAGACGTACCGCTGCGTGGCAGCCTATGAGACCAAGGACACCAAGAACCGGCCGTTTAAGGTGGCCGCGGACGACAAGCTGGAAGTCCTGATCAAAGACCCAGCAGGTGAGCGCTGCAGCTTCCACATCTCCACCTGGAGGTTCTCCTCCGCCTCCAATCAGGGACGCTAAGAGTCCTTCTCTGCTCTGCAGGCTGGTGGCTGGTGGAGAGCGAGGACAAGCGCCTGGCCTGGTTCCCGGCGCCGTACCTGGAGCTTTCTGAAGGAGAAGATGAGGATGGAGAGGAGTTGCTCCTGGGAGGTGAGATATTCTCTTTAATTACTGAAGCTTTCATCCATTTTCATGCTTTAGGTCAGTCAGTGGCTCATTCAACATGAATTAGTGCTACATTTAACTGAAACTATCAGTGTGTTTTACTATTAAAAGACAAAATGAGGAGCAACACCTTCAGATTTCTTCGTGAGACAAAAACTCTAAAAGTGGGGAGTGATTTTAAATACCTTGGATTGGTCATCAAACTCACATCTAGCCACACAAACATTCTGCGCTATGATATTCTCTCATATATTATATCATCTTGCATAACAGCATGGGTCCATCAGGTCGTTATACAATCAAACGATAACTTTTATGGATAAAACGCTGTGGCTCAGTTTAAAATACTCTCATCTCCTTTTAAATCTTAGCTGAAATCAAAAAGGAATGTATTCAGTAACAGCATTGAGTTTAACTGTAAACCCCAAAGTTGAGATCATGTATTGAGATACAGATTGTGCTCAATTATGATTTATATAATTATTCAAAACTGTGTCAATGCTAATACAACATTCACAGTGATTACAATTCAGCTCATTGCATCATTTTTGTTCGTAAATTTTGTACTTAAGAGCATAAATATATCATGTGTTCATGTGAGTTATCTATAAGTTCATGTCACTTTTATAAAAGTTCATGACACTAACATAACTTAAGGGTAGTTTATAACAAATGTGTATGAAACTTATAAATTAAAATTACATGCATTGAAGATTTTTAAGTTGGTTTAATCGGTAAATTTAATTGAGTTATAATTAAAAAATATATTTAACACAAAGTCCAAATATTTGATATACTCAAATATCTGAGTTTATGAACTCAAAAAAATATGTGGCAACTGATTGCCTCACTTTTTTTGAGTTCTGCCTACGTATTCAGGTTTACAGTGATGGAAATGATTTTTATTTTACATATATATATATATATATATATATATATATATTGGCTATAAACTCTTTTTCAATCACATCAGCTGTAATCTTGTTTTATTGCATGTCTCTGTCAGATAAATAAATAATAACTAAAATAATAAATCGAATAAGTTGTGCTGAGCTTTAAAAGCTGAACTTTCTCCAGAACTTTTCTGACTCTTTGTGCCGCTGCCTCCAGGTTCGCTGTACTGTGCGGTGAGGAGCTACTCCACCACAAAGGCGGACGAGGTGGCCGTGCCCATCGGCTCCGTGGTGGAGGTGCAGAGGAAGTCTGACGACGGCTGGTGGCTCATCAGGTAGCCGTCTCTCTACAGAACCAGGAAGTAGCTCCACCCGTGAGCGCATCTAAGCGTGCTGATGTCTTCTGTCCTCAGGTTTAACGGCAGGGTCGGCTACATCCCGTCCATGTACCTGCAGCCATACAACAACCCGCGGCTGGGTCTCCAAAGACATCTGCACAGCTCCTCTCTGAACCTCCCCACCACCAGGGGTCCTCAGTCTTCTGCACCAGAGAGGACCAGCGAAGCCGTCCCCCCTCGTCGTCCCAGAGCCCAGTCCCTGGACGTCCTCAATGAGACGTGGCCGCACACCCAGACGCCGCAGGACGCCTCCCCGTCCGACAGCGTCGACTCCATCTTCTCCAGCCTCTCCTCCGGCAGCGGTTCCTCCTCCAGCCTGAGGGGGGAGCAGGAGGAGCAAACAAGCGACCCCGACTCGCCCCCCCAGGCCTCCTGCTTCTCTGACCGCCACAGCGCCCAGTCCAGGTCCAGCACTGGGAGCTCTGGGTCTGCGCCGCCGCCGGCCCCCAGGGTTCCCCAGAGGCCCAAAACCCAGGAGATCCTGAGCCGCTGCAGCACCATGACGCGCAAGGCGGCGCTGGCCACCAGGGGGCGCCTTCAGATGGAGCCAGACTCCGTCCACAGCCGCCTGTGAGAGGCCAGCCGCTGGGTTAGGACCCACAGAGGCTGCTTGATCATATTTATCATTTAATATGCACTGTATGGGTTTATCGCAGCATTATTTCTCATTTAATGTCAGATTCTTTTCATGCTGAATGAGACGATCACACATTAAGAGTTACAAATGTTCCTTTGTTAAACTATTAGGTTTGAATATTAAGCAGGTAGCTTCAGTGAAGCATTAGAGCAACTAATACCAGGAAGTTTAACAAAACTGACTAAATGATTGTTTTAAATGTTGATTTTATTCCACTTCTGTCTGATCAATCAATGTTTGATTTCCTCACGTCTAGAAGCTTCGTTGTTCCTCTGGAACGAATCCTGACTGGATTATATCGGTTTCTCATCCTCCCTTTTCTGTATTAAAGCTGATGATGATGAAGATGTTACAACAGGTCAATAAAAGCGGTTTGCACTCAACCGTTTGCTCTGATTTTTTTTTTCTTTACATTCCAACATCCCACCTTAATTTGCTTCTATCTTAATTTGGTTTCACATTTTAAAACTGATTCTGGAATAAATTAGATCAAAATGTTAAAATATTCCAATAAGGTTTGGATAAACTTTAGGTTGGTTCTTAGACGCAGATCCAACTTCAGGCCGGCGGTTCTGCAGAGATGAGGAATTTAAGAAGATGAACTATTCAACCCGAAGAGTCCTGGTGGTTTCAGTCTGTCTCTGATTTATTTGTACAAGAAAAAAAACCATCTCCAATAAATGCAAATTAAAAGTGTCGATGAATAAAAGTCGTGCAGATGGCGTATGTAAACCTGAGGCTGGAGAAAATGTTCTAGTCTGAGCTGCTGCTCATGAATAAATGTCCTTAATGGTTTAGTGTAGAACTAATAGTGTTAAAACAATAATCTGCTGTTTATTACCAAGTAATTGAAATAAATATCTGTGACTGATTATAATGGATTTAACTGACTGGCCTGTTTTAAATGAGCTGCAGAGATGAAGAGCAGGAAGATCGACTGATAAACTTCAAGTAAAACGAATCTTCATACGTCTTTATTAGCAGATTCTGATAATAGAAGCGAGTGTGTGTTTTTATATTTCTGTACCAAAGAGTAAATCTGCATGATTCCATTAACCTTGAACTTGCTGCTGGTAATGAGCGCACAGTGGGACGATGAGGGATCATTCATGTTCAAACCTTCAGAGAGCCCAGCAGAACCAAACGTCTGCACACCTGGATGAGTCTGTTTGAGTCAGGTGAGCAGCAGCAGGTAGGCTCACAGGTGCAGGGTAATGTTGGGAAACGGATGAGTCCAAATCGTCCCGGTTCCAGGACAGTAACAGACAAACACTTTAGTCTCAGCAAACATTAATGATTACCTGCCTGCTAAGGCTGAGATGATGGAACGAGTTCTTGACTTTCTTTTAACAGCGACTTACTTCACATGTATATGGAAAATTAACAACTTTCCAAAATATTACAGTTAAATAAAGAAAGGAATTAAACTTTTGAGTCCAAATACTTTAATCCACAAATAAAATAAAAATGAATAAAAAACCAACTACAAAAAAGAAAACAGTCGAATGGACAAATATGCAAAACAATAAAACCATAATTACCAATGAAGAGAAACCAAGGCTGGTATTAAAGCATTTTGGAAGCTAAGTTAGTTTTAAACTAGATTAGTTTCAGATAAATTATAAACTTTTGGGTTGAATTAGAAATCAATAACCATTAGAAAACTGATTTCATTTTATGGATCAGTCACTGCAGTGATTGTTAAAAGGATCGGTTTTTAAAACAGTTTATACGATTAGTTTTTGCTGTTTAAACCATCTGTTCTAAAGCTGATCTATATTGTGAAAACGTTAAATATCAATCCTTATTGTTTATGAACTGGCGGTTTGCTAAAAGCAGGACGCAGAAAAGAGAAATAATAAACACATTTCCACAATGAGAACAAGCATGTAGCGAGGCTAAGAGCCACTCAGTTTAGCTTAGCGCCAAAGAAAGAAGGAAAAACTCCAGTCGAACAAAGTAACTAAAATGTCTCTTTGGGTCAGTAGATAAACTTTGAAAAACACTGTTTATATCTAAACAAAAATGAAGATTGAAATCGTACAAGAACACAGTGAAATAGATAATCGAGGCGATCCTTAAATCTTTTATCTTATGCTAACTTATCTTTGACCAGACACAGCCTTACTTGAACGATCCGTAGATCTCCACTGAAGCGTGGATTCGATGTCTGGGGAAATCAGCGATAAAGGAGAGAAAGCAGCTGTTAGCAGGTTGGCTAGCAGCAGCTGCACAGTGTGAAGCTAACAGGTAGGTGTATTCCTAGGGGGGAGCTGTTAGCTTGGCAGCTATCAGCTCTTATCTCCTCCCATGGACCGATCCTTTTTCCGCAGACAGCCTTCCGCTCTGCAGCGTCTGCTAAACTTGCCTGGCTCTCAGCGAGGTTTGGTGGACTCTCTAACTTCTGCAGGGTTTGAGAAAATCAGGATCAGAACCTGTTCAGTCGGCCGTAAAACAGTTAACAGGAGGCTGTTGTGTATCCTAAAATGATTCAAAAATCCAGAAGCTCTGGAAACGCACGGCTCACGGACAGAGAGAGCGAGTTCAGAGGAGCGTTTGCTTCTCTTTGGGCAAAACTCCTCCTCTTCCTGCTGAACCTGAAGTGGATTGTGGGATTAGTCCGTAGAAGCTGGGCCCGGCTTTTCAAAAGGTTTAATCCGGATCAAATTGATCCGGATTTAGTCATCTTCTTTTTTGTTTGCGATCCATGATCACGTAATCCGTTTTACTTTTCAGCCAGTTTTTCAAAGCAGCATCGGATTGGATCAATCTGATCCGGATAGGAACTTTTCAGCATCACCAAATCTGGATAAGCAGAAATCACAATGTAGAACTACAGATATGTAAAGAGCAACAAGTAGAATAGCCAGTTTGGGTCAATATAAGTTTATTTTTATTTGGATTTAATGTTTAAATCCAGGCTGAAAACAGTTCTTTTTACCCGCACTTATGACAATTTAAATCATTTTATCTGCACTCTTGCTTTTTATTGTAATTAATTATTTTTTTAAGTTGATCTTTTATCCTGTTTATCTGTTTTCTTAATTTTTGCAATGTGAAGCACTTTGAATGGTGCTCTACAGATAAACTTGCCTTGCCTATTTGATAGGAAAACACACACATTAAAAAAACCGGTACCCCCCCCCCCCCATCCTCTGAGACCCACAAATACTGTACAGTAAGGATATTTATAACAAGTTTTAAATATAGATGTATTGAATTCAATAAAAATAATTAATGTCTTCTGTAATGTTGCCATTCTTTGCATGTTTTTGGTTATTCTGTAATCATTGCACGAATCACTAATAAATATTCTAAAAACTAAAATATTTTTGATTGTGATGAATATTTATATGACTTAGTGACAGAATAAAATGTATTGTTTTTGGTGAATTTTAACAGTTTATTGGGGGATTATTTTATGAGGCCAAACTTTCTACTTTTCTGTAGATCTATAATAAAAGGCTGAATACGTTAAAACCTTCATAATCACTGCAGCCCGATGGATGAACAAATAAAATGAAAACCTCATGAATAAATAGGAGATAGTGTAAAATACTGCATGATCCAAATATAGTATTATATGATACATTTTTAAAGTTTTCATTACATTTTGGGTATTAAATCCACGCTGAATCCTCCTTTCTGATTGGATCAGTTTAATCCAGATTTGTTGGATCAAACTGATCCAAATCCTACAAAAAAGTTCTGAAAAACCCAAACTAAAGCTCTGATCCGGATCAAAACCAAGATTATATTACGTGATCTAATCTGATTATGTTATCCGTTTTTTTCTTTTGAAAAACCCATTTTCAGGATTTGATCCTATTGTTCAGAATCCTGGTGGATTACTTCTGAAAAACCGGACCCAGGAGGTCTGACTCCGTCTCTGCAGTGCAGATCCATGCCAGTATGGCCCAACAACAGAGACCCTCCAACGTCTAGATGTCTCTGCTCCACCAAACTGAGTGACACCATCAGGTCATCAGGACCCGACATGGCTGCTCACCAGCACCCCATGATGGGACACAGCTGCTCCACCTGCTTCTCCAGGTGCATCCAGGGTTTCTGCTGCAGAAGCAAATCAGGGTCAGAACCGGCTTCAGTAAACACTGGGAGGCAGGAATGTTGTTTCATTGAATCAGACAGATTTAAACCTGGGCGTGTGAGTTTTGCTGAGCCTGCAGCGGATCTCAGCGGATGCAGCTAACTGGTTTTTCCTGATCGTAGAATAACCTACCTCTCCAATAACCTGGCAACATTTCAACTTTTATATTTCTTCTCCATGTCTGAGAAGAAATATACGACAAGAAGAATATGATGAAAAGTGTCTACAAAGCCTTATTATCCCAGATAAAACTAGATTTTCAATCAATCAGCTCTGATTCCTGCAGACATTCATACATTCCATCCGAGTTATGAATATCTTCAGATTATCTGTTTAAACCATTTAAATCTAAATGATCTGCTTCTGTGAAGCGGCAGGGTGAAGAAGTTTACAGTATGATGTAGGAACAACAAGTTCTGCGTGGTAAATACGGCAGAACTCACAACTTAATTTTATTCACATAGTTTCTTACTTTTATGCAATTATTTTAATTTAATGAAATATTTTATACTTCCGTTCAGACTTAAATTCCAGAGTAATCCTAAAATATGAACTCAGCTCCAATCATGGTGCTCTCTTTGTTTCAGGGTCAGGGTGGGGTCAACATGCTTGGAGGAAAGGATTCAAACCCGGGACCTTCCTGCTGCTCAGCACTAAGCACACATGTGTTCATTTTAAAGCATTCAGATGGATTATTGATGTGGTTTTGGTTCTGCTCTCTCAGCGGACCAGAACACCATAAAGAGTCCGATCTGATCTGGAAACCCTTAAAAACTATTTACCAGTTTTGTTGATACAATAAAGGCCCTTTTTTAGGTTTAGGGTCTAATTCACATCAAAGTTACTGTATTTTTTACCTGTAGTCATCATTTCAGATTGTAGTGGGGTGTTTCTTTGACAACGTTAGAGAAATGAACATTTTAACCTGAATGAAACCATCAGCCTGTCTCCCAGCAACCAGCACAGCCTGGATCAACACCAAGGCTGTTACATCATCCTGAAATTCATTACAAATTCATTACTCATCCAAATCATTGAAATCACCTTTACATCCAGCAGCTGGACCTTCCGATAGAACCGGGTCACTCAGGTCAGTGAGGTCCAGCTTGGTACCTTGACATGCAACAGGTCCAGCTGGGAAATAACTAATAAATATTCCAGTTTCCAGAAATAAGCTATGAACATCATAGTTCCTCTCCACTGTGGCTACATGCTTGTTCAGTATGACGGATTACAGTGAAGGCAACGACTGAATGCAGGCGATGTTCTGCTGTGGCTACATGTTGGTCCAGAAAGAAAATCAGCAGAACCAGAGAAAAATCTGTAGAACCAGAAAGAAAATCTGTAGAACCAGAGAGAAAATCATCAGAACCAGACAGAAAATCAGCAGAACCAGAAAGAAAATCAGTAGAACCAGAAAGAAAATCAGTAGAACCAGAAAGAAAATCTGTAGAACCAGAAAAAAAATCTGTAGAACCAGAAAGAAAATCTGTAGAACCAGAAAGAAAATCAGCAGAACCAGAAAGAAAATCTGTAGAACCAGAAAGAAAATCTGTAGAACCAGAGAGAAAATCATCAGAACCAGAAAGAAAATCAGCAGAACCAGAAAGAAAATCTGTAGAACCAGAAAGAAAATCAGTAGAACCAGAAAGAAAATCTGTAGAACCAGAAAAAAAATCTGTAGAACCAGAAAGAAAATCTGTAGAACCAGAAAGAAAATCAGCAGAACCAGAAAGAAAATCTGTAGAACCAGAAAGAAAATCTGTAGAACCAGAAAGAAAATCAGCAGAACCAGACAGAAAATCAGCAGAACCAGAAAGAAAATCAGTAGAACCAGAAAGAAAATCAGTAGAACCAGAAAGAAAATCTGTAGAACCAGAAAAAAAATCTGTAGAACCAGAAAGAAAATCTGTAGAACCAGAAAGAAAATCAGCAGAACCAGAAAGAAAATCTGTAGAACCAGAAAGAAAATCTGTAGAACCAGAAAGAAAATCAGCAGAACCAGAAAGAAAATCAGCAGAACCAGAAAGAAAATCTGTAGAACCAGAAAGAAAATCAGCAGAACCAGAAAAAAATCAGCAGAACCAGAGAGAAAATCATCAGAACCAGAAAGAAAATCATCAGAACCAGAAAGAAAATCAGTAGAACCAGAAAGAAAATCTGCAGAACCAGAAAAAAATCAGTAGAACCAGAGAGAAAATCAGCAGAACCAGAGAGAAAATCAGCAGAACCAGAAAGAAAATCAGCAGAACCAGAGAGAAAATCAGCAGAACCAGAGAGAAAATCAGCAGAACCAGAAAGAAAATCAGCAGAACCAGAGAGAAAATCAGCAGAACCAGAAAGAAAATCAGCAGAGCGAGTAGAAATCTTCGAAGGAGGTAAATTCCACCCTGAATAAATGTGGAACTTCTTCCTTTTTTCTGTAGCCGGAGGCAGAAAATCAACCGGACTTTCAGGAAACATTCACACCTGGATGTTTGGTGGTTGTTACATCATTAATACGGGTTTCTCTATCCAGACGTTCTCTTAATGCGGCGCTGGGTTCTGCAGGAGAGTCTGCCATCATCAGTTAGAGCTTTGGCTTGGTTCTGATGAACCTGAAGTTCTGCTGTTTGGTTTTTAGATCAGCAGATCTGCAGCAGATACAGACGCTTCATGTCTTCAAGAAGCTTCAGTCAGGAGGTCCAATCTGCAGCTGAACTTTAAAGCGTTTAGACATTTATTAGATTATATACTGTGCTTTATACATAAATACTGTATAATATGTGTAAACTAGCATCTATGAGGAAAAGATTTGCTCATTGCATGCGTCGTCTCCGTTCTATCCAGAAGAGCGAGAGTAGGTCAAAGGTTAAAATGCTTTAAGAAGAATGATAAAACTGCTGTGTTTACTTTAGGTGGGTCTCTTACCATAAAACACAGTTTATGGAGCATTAGGAGGAAACGTGAGCTGAAGTATGAGTCAGGAGTGTGCCACTGATAGGAAACAGTGACCATAGCTGATTATTGACCAGACTGCAGGATGAAAGCTACTGTCTGTGCAGGAAGATCGACAAATAATGTTAGAAAATCTTTAACCAACAAGGTGGAAACCATCTTTATATGTTATTATCAGGTATTAAACATAAAGCACACCCTGCTTTATGTGACCATTTAGAAGGAAAATGTCATAAAGGTCAAAAAAAGCAGACGTCCAGCTATTCTCTGAGTTTACTCGGCTGTCAGAAACATTTCCTTAAAAGAACCACAGAGATTTCTTCCTTTAAGGTTAGAGGAAAAGTCTGTTTGCCAATAATAAACCTGAGCAGCAGATTTTCTTCTCTGCTTTGTTGGTTTAATGTCTTTATTACAGAAACTCAGTAACTCTGCTATCAGGATATGAACCTTTTATTTATCCTAAAAGCATAACAGAATGAATACATTCATTGTTTTGAAATGAATCATTGTCGACCTCGTTTCAGGAAAATCATTTTTATTTTATTTTAAACAGTCGGAGAAAAGCAGGAAGTAATAAGGAGACTTCTCCACTTTTCCATTAAACACGTTTTTAATTAAATTTTTTCTATAAAACTTGAATTCTTTTAAATCTGAGTAAAAAAGCTACTATTTTTTGGCTATAATTGATAAGAGTAAACATTTTTCATGTCAAAATGATTAAGTTTGGGGCGCCATCCGGTGAACCAGGAAAATAATATTAGCCAAATAGTTCCGTCTCAGTAGTTGTTTATGATAACCTGCTTGGTAAAGCTGAGATCTTTGAAAATACAAGAGTTTATTAAGAAAAATTAATTAGGTCAAAAATCGGCAAACTCACCAAACAAATAACACACAACTAAACTATAGGTAAACGAAGAATGAATGATAACAATAACTACCAAAAGTAAAACAGTAAAAAGTATGGAAATATGCAAAGAAGTAGAAACAATAATTTGATCATGATTTCACGGTCCAGTATGAATATGTTTGTTTACAGACCAAGACTTCTATTGAAATGTTTTTAGAAGCTAAATTAGTTTTAAACTAATTATGATTAGTGTAAAAATAATTTCAATTCACTTTATTTCTATAGCGCCAGTTTCAACCATCCTGGTTTGGATGTTAGTTTTTAATGATGATTAGACCTGCTTAGCAACACAGCCCCGCAGCATGATGCTGCCGCCACCTTGCTTTGACAGTCAATCTTGTAGCGACTCTGGAGAAGTTTCTGACCGAAGACTGTTGCTGTGTTTCAGCTTCATGATCATCAGAACACGCTAACAGAACAAAAAATAGTTTTAATACAATTATCCAAACAGTTAAACGTTTTCTATGTAAGGAATCCCAGCAGATTGACGTTTCCAACCACAGCAATTCCTCAGTAATCCCTCATACTGAGCAAGCATGTAGCGACAGTGGAGAGGAAAAACTCCCCTTTAACAGGAAGAAACCTCCAGCAGAACCAGAACCTGGATCAGTACAAGCGGTCATCTGCCACGACCGTCTGGGGGTCTGAGAAGACAGAGAAGAGACAGCATGGAGGATGCTCTGTGACTTTGAGCATCATCTGGACCGATGTTCCCCATCCAGCAGGGGGCGGTGTAGCTGAGCAGGATACCAAGCCAGGTGGAGCTTCTATGGGGAGAAAAATACTGAGAAAAAACAAAACACAAATTAGATTAATTAGCATATTTTGGTTTATGTTCAAACAACCAAAGCAAAAGAAAGAGTAAAGATCAAACATTTTTTTTAAATGAAGAAAGTTTCATAAAATAATTTGACGAATTAGAAATCTTTGGAGAATGGATTCTATTTTATGGATGGCTGCAGTGATTGATCCAATTTTAGTATTTTGATGTACCAAGAAGGGCGGGATCAAAACCAACTGATATGCTTGTTTCTGGGTGTTTGAACAATTTATTTTAAAGCCGTCCACATTTTGAATACCGTAAATTAAATCTTTATTGCTTGTGAAGCGCCACGTCTGCAAAGGCAGGCTGCAGCATTCAGATCCAGCATGCAGGGCCAGCTTATGTAGCACAGTTCTGTTTTAGCAAAGAAAAACTCCTTTCATTATGCATGATATTAAAACAACATTTGGAAACTTTTGAAAACCTTTTTCATACCGTACAATGGAAGAATGAAATCTCACAAATGCAGCCAAACAGTGAAACAATCATAATGATCCGTTGCTGGCAGGGCTGCAGGTCAGAAGAGAGGCTCTCTCTCTCCCCAATCTTTAATTCATTCATTCAGAAAATATTTCTGCAGAGATGTGAACAGTACAGCATGAAAAAGGCCGACGGAAAAGAGGAAGAAGCTCAGGCAAGCGGCTAGTTTATTTAGAGGTGTCACACAGCGTTATTTTCCTGTTGAATGCACGGTGGGATTGCCTTCCTATGGCTGTGATACTACACCATGAAATCTGCAATATGTGAAGCTCATTTTTTGTTCAAAGTAATTCACAAATTCATAAACACACTGCAGTGAAATCTATGTCATGTTTCAGCAAAGAATCCACGCATGCACAGGGAGAACGCTACAGAGTTCCCCTGGTTACGTCTCCAACAACTCAGCCCTGAGATTAAATCACTCATTATGAAAGAGAGACAAATGAAAGTATTTCTAACATGATTCAGTTGAAAGGAGAAACCAAACAGAAAGTTCCCCGCTGTCTGGCTTTCTGTTTCCTGCAACGCATCAGTTACCATAACACGAGCTGAAATCTGTGTTGTGTAAGAAGCACCTCATGTTTCTGAGCGAGGGAACTAGTTCTACCAGCTCACCATCCTTTCATGCAGGCCGTGACTTTGTCACCAACATGGTTAACAGTAAATGCCGCCTGAAGGACATGTTGGAATAACAGCTATTAGTGGCCAAAATAAATGAATGAATTTATGACAATACAACCACAGTTATGCATTTTGATGATGTCATCAAGCTGTGCCTGCATACTTTGTACCAGGTATGCATGGATACTGATGTTCAGTGTTATAATTCATTATGTTCAGGTTTCTTTCTTTACCATATTAAATTTATAAATAAGTAACCAGAGAAGCAAACTTCATTTTCAGAATATTTAGCTTTTATTTCATTTAAAATGTCTTGTGAGAATTTTTGGGTCGCATTAAAAAATAATTGAACATTTTTTAAAGGCATTTTGTACAATAAATGTTCTTTCATTCTGAACCTTTTTGAAGTTTTTATTTGGAAAGTGAGAATATTCATAATCAGTCATTTTGACATTCATAAAGAAATGAATGATATACCGCAATACCTACGGTTAGATCATATCACAATATTGATTTGAGGCCATATTCCCTGGACCAACATTTCAGATCACCATAAATCTCAGGGTAGAAAATACTTTATACAGAATATTCAAAGTATTCAGACACACGGAAATTATTATAAGTTCTGCCACTAAAACATTATGATTCTAGGATAATTTCCACTTTGTGTATTAAAAAAAAGATTCAGGTAATCACATTGTATGGTTTCTAAAAATAATTTATTGATATTTTATTGCTGCACATAAGTATTTGAGAAAATCAGAGCAAACATTTGGTGCAGCAGCTTTTGTTTGCCGTTCCAGAGGTCAGACGTTTCCTGTAGTTCTTCACCAGGTTTCCACACTGCAGCAGGGATTCTGGCCCACTCCTCCACACAGATCTACTCTAGATCTGTCAGGTTTCAGCTCCTTCCTATCAGATTTAGGTCTGCAGACTGTTTAGGCCGCTCCAGAACCTTGATCCGGTTCTTACAGAGCCACTCCTTGGTTCTCCTGGCCCAGCTACGACCCATCTCCAACACTCTGACTGAGGGAAGGAGGTTCATGTCTCCTTTACAGAAAAGCAGCCCCGAAGCATGATGCTTCCACCTCCATGCTTCACAGTAGAGATGCTGTTGTCTGGATGCAGCTCATCCTTATTTTTCCTCCAAACACGGTGAGTGAAGTCTAGAACAAAAAGTTCTGTTTTAGTCCCATCTGACCAGATGCTCTCTGACAAACTTTAGACGGGCCTGGACATGTGATGACCTTTGGAGCGCTCTGTGGTTTTAAACCGCGACAGCGTAGTTGTTCTACCAACAGTAACCTTTGAACCTGTGCTCCCAGCTCTCTTCCTATCATTAACCAGCTCCTTCCATGTAGTTCTGGGCTTATTAATCACCTTCCTTATCATCAGTGATTCCTCACCAGGTGAGATCTAGCATGGAGTCCCAGGGAGACTGACGGCCATCTTTAGCTTCTTCCATTCTCTAACAGTTGCTCCAACAGTTGATCTATTGTCTCTAAGCTGCTTGGTAATCGTCCTGTAGTCCTTTCCAGCCTGAATGAGGTCTACATTGTTGTCTTTGGTGTCCTTTGACAGCTCTTTGGTCTTGCCCATGGTAGTAGTTGGAGTCTGACTGAATGTGGGGTGGACAGGTGTGTTTAACGAGCTCAGACAGGTGCTGCTAATTTAGATCATTAAGTGGATAAAGGTGGACTATCTAAAAACACAGTAAGAGGTCTATGAGAGCCAGATTTCCTGCTGATTACTAGGAGTTCAAATACTAATGTGCAGTATTAAAATAGCAATAAATAATTTAAAATCATACAATGTGAATGTCAGACTTCTCCATTATTTATAAGTGGGAGAATTGACAAAATTCCAGCGTATTTAAATAATGATGTTCCTCAGTTTATTACTCACAACGATATCAGATATCAGGCGTTTCATGTTCTTATTCTACCAACTGCTAAACACAGACAGCGACACCCAGTGTTCATACCAGGAACTGCAGTGAGCCGTGCACCTAAAGCGAGGCTATAAAGGTCAAAAGGTCGCAGATGGTGTCCAGATTTTCCCTCCCTGCTTTGGGTTTTAACTCCGATATTCTCCACAACATCAGCGTTTATGACTTCAGCCATCTTCAGGGTTGTTGCAGAGGTGGAGATCCGGTTCTGTTTTAAAATCTATCCGGAGTCGTTAATCTGTAGGTGTTTAAAGTCTGTCTAATACAAACAATAATAACCCAGTAGCTCCAATATCTGAAAGAAATGACGATAAATCTATAATTACTACAGCCCTAGTCTCATTTCTGCTGGTTAGAAGCTGGTTTTAGTTGCGTCTGGTATTAATCTCTGTTACTGGAGATGAACATAAACTATGATGCTTCTTCCATCACTGCACAAAACCCTGAGTTCTAACGCCATCTAGTGGCAGCATGTTTCTGTGCATTTGTGAGTGAAGATCTTTGGGATGTTTGAAGAAATCTTTTGAAGGTATTCCTGAAATATCATATCTTTGGAAGATGGGATGGACAGAACCAAAGAACAAATAATCGGTAATTTACATTTTTCTATACGACGGAATATTGGATAGATAGGAAGATTAGAGTTATTGTAGACAAAAGAGAAACTTTTTTTGTGAAAATTTACACCCAGGAGAAAAAGTCAGAAAATTTGAGATTAATGTTATGTATTTTCCAGAAAAAAAATCAGAAATTCTGAAATAGAAAATTAAAACATTTGTGATTTAAAACTTGGAAATGTTCATAATTAAAGGTATACATTTATATTTAAACCAAGATATTTGCAATAAAAAAATTCTAAATGTATTTATTTTTTAAACCCAGAAGTTTTGAAGAAAATGTATGTCTTTAATCATGAAAATGTTTGAGTTTTCTCTCGCAAATTTACGGCTGTTTGACATTAGAGAATTGTTTTTCAAAATGTCTGTAATCAATCTTAAAATTTTCTGAGTTTTAATTCACAAATTTTCTAAGTCAGAGAACGGCCAAATATTTTTGTAGGATATACGTGAATCTAAAAATGTCTGACTTTTCTGATGAAAATGTACTCTAAAATATATTTTCTTCTGTCTAAAATATCTCTAACACTCAGAGAGTTTTAACTCACATGATCTACTTCCTGCTTTAGTTTAACAAAGACAATTATATATAATTATATTTCAGCCATGTTCACTGCAATGTACACACAAATGATGTCAATCAGCACTTTTATTTAATCTCTTAAGTCTGAAGCTGTTTTTTTAATGATTTTGCATTCCTACACTCAGGCGTTTAACAGCTTGTAAAAGGTCTAAAATGTTCAAACTGCTCTCATATAATAGGAACATCTATGGCAGGTTTCTGCAACCTGTGGCTCTTTAGACCTTCCACAATGGCTAACAATAATAATGAACCAAATAATACTTTTTTTTTCCTATTACAAATTCAGGTTTAAGCAGGTGTGTTATACTTTTCCATTGAATAATTGTGACATAATGACACCAAAAGTAACAATATTTTTCAGATACATTTTTTGGGTCATTAGGTTTGGAACTCTATGCATTTTAAAATAATTTGTCACAAATGACAAAAACTCAGAAGAAAATGAATCCATCCACTTTTGGCTAAAGTTTTATGTTTTTCTTTCTTTTAAAACCCCCAAACAGAAATAAAATAGTCTCTATATGAATAACACATTATTATACATCAAAATGAGACGTTTTTCTAAAGGCCATGTAAGATTTGTGGCTCTATGTGAATTTTATTGAGCTAAATTGGATGGTATTGGTTGCAGACTATGGTCTATGTGGATATTGTGAATGTGAAAATTATCAAGAAAATAATGGTGGGTGTGAGTAATTGAGGTTGATAGAAAGAAAATATGAATTCCGCCTGAAAAAACAGCTTTTTTTCATTGTAAAAAAGCAAATAAACATCATAACTAGTAACTAGTCACTCTTTTTTGACTTTAGACCAAGTGTTGGTGACTGTAATAACAAATAAATGCAAGTTAAATGTTACTCTAGGAGGGAAGCGCCCATTTTTGGGGCTAACACACTTAAACGCATCATCTTCAGATTCCAGATCTGATGGAATAAAGTAATAAAAAAAAAAATCCTGAAAACTTCCAGTTTTGTGTCTCCGGTTTCTGTGTCCTCCTGGAGGGGGTCAGAGGTCACGGTTTACGGAGGAGGATTGGCTGGAGGCGGAGCCTATCTGAGCCATTCTGTTACCCTGCTTCACCTTTACAGCCTGACTGTAATAATAATGCTGGGATTCTGCATCTTATGCCACAAACACTGTTAATAACTCAGCATCGCCCCAAAGAGTCACATGTTCATATTCACACGCTTCCTCCCACTCATGATCACGCTGCTTCCTCCCACGTCAGGCTCCCTGATCATCATTCTGTTCATCTGTTCACCAATAGGACCATAATGTCATATATAAATAAAACATTCATGTGAATCTTCCTATTTTATTATTATATTGTTGTTTTATGTAAAATATTATAATATCTGCCATTCATTATAGAATACCATTGAACTAAAATGAGAGAAATTAAATTGTTGATAACCTGGTCAACATAAATTATTGATTTACCAAGAGAAGGTCAGGTTCCAGAGATAGATGGATGGATGGATGGATGGATGGATGGATGGATGGATGGATGGATGGATGGATGGATAGATAGATAGATAGATAGATAGATAGATAGATAGATAGATCATTAACCAACCCAGACCAGTTAGGAGCCACTAGGAGTCCTTCAGGAGAAGTTTAGCTCCATATAATGGGAGTTAATAGGGCAGCCAAAGATCAGCCTCTAAATAAATAATTATCTGCCATTAAACTCCTTCATTTCACCATGTTTGGTTATCAATCACTAGCTCTATTCCTCTGGGAGTTCAGAGCATCTTGGAGGTGCCGCGTTATTTTCACTCAGGCTGTTCTACAAGCTGCCACATCCCAGTTGTAGTCGATATGTAACATCATTGCATCATTGATTTATTAGAGTTGTTTTTTTTCCTGCTGCCTGCCTTCACAATAGTGGTAATTTCTGATTGTGTCATTATTAAATATTAGGTTTTTCTTTTTGTTTGTTTATCACTATGTTATGATAAAAAGGGGGGACTCTTATGGGAAAATTTATATTGAGAAATTTATATTAAGAATGATCTTTTCTGTGTATTCTTACATACTGACAGAACTGTGTGCTATTTCTTTATGATATAGTGATAGTCTGATTGTGTGACACTGTATAATATTAGGTTAGGTCGAATGAACTGATATTAGGATTCCTACATCTAGTGTCGCCATGGAAACGACCCTGTGAGCACAGGACATCCTGATGCATCCTGAGATTTAGCGTATCCCATCAGACGGAGACGCCTGAGAGTCTGAAGACTTCGCCATGGAGAATATTTACTGATATGATGTAGACAATAGTAAGGTTGTCTGAATGTTAGTTGTTCGGAAGCAGGTCAGCTGTTAGACGGATCCCAGCAGTACTGTGAGATGATGTTCCTCCTTGTTCGTACAAACAAGTTCAAATTAAACCTCCAAGAAATGAAGGAATCTTTCTCACCTCTTTGTTTTAAATGTTTTTCCGACTAAAACGGTTACTGTTGTCCATGATGACCAGCTCTGTGTGCTGTTGGTTCTTCTCTCTACCTCAGTCCTACAGAGTCCAAACACTGAGACCGTTTTCTTCACCAGCCCTTCCTAGTGGCCATGATCAGATCTGATTCTGACACAGATCCTCATATTTAATAAGGTTGCTTAGCCAATATTTAGCTAGCTAAAGTTTAGTTACCATGTACTTTCTGAGCTAAATATTAGTTGATATGCAAATTCACTTGCGGAGAAGTGGAAGTGGACTATCAAAATAAAAGCTGGGTTTTGCAAACCTCCAGCTGCTGTTGCTGTAAATCCATCAATAATCATCTTTGTTTCTGTTAAAATGACTCATCCTATGTTTAAAGCTGCGAGTAGATTCTGTACTCAACTGTTAATAGAATAAAGATCCACTTATTTATGAAAATCTTTATTTGTTTTATTCATGAACGTTTAGCATCCTGTCCAAAATAATAATAATAATAATTATTATTATAAAGAGTTAAATCATATAAATCAGTCAATGAATGAAATACCACAGGGAATATTCACATGTAAACTTCTTTGAACTGGATGACTTAATCTTTAATATTTGCCTTGATTGAACCAGTTCTTTTGTTTCACAGTAAAAACCAGAAAATTTCCCGTCTGAAAACCAGAACTTCAGAAGGTCCTGGTTGGGTTTCCGCGGCTCATCCAGACTTAGGCACTAGAGTTGGACGGTTTCCCTCCAGCTTCAGGCTGGATCTTCTCCATGGACTCAGAGGAGGAGCTGTGGGACGGCTTGTCCATCCCAGAGTCCATCAGCGGTACGTAGATGTCATCCATGTTTGGCAGCACAAACACTTTCTAAGCAGGAAAAAAGAGAAATCTGAGGCAACATGGACGGATTAGCTGTTGGAAATAAAAATAGCTGATAAATTACCTGGAAGTCGTCCTGAAGCTTCTTCTCTATCCACTCTGTCACGTGGCAGAAGGTCACCTCCCGCTGCCCCAGTTTGGGACAAACATGCAGATCCAGTTTGGGCGGCTCACAGAAGCTGTACCTGCAGAGGGAAGGAAAAAACTCTGGACGCTTTAGTCAGAGATGAGATTCACTGCAACACTGACTGCTACAGGAGATCCTTCTTAGCCACAACATCACCAACTTACAGACTAAAAAGAATCATGGTAGTCAGGAGTTACCACAATATTTCATTTTCCTTTGGGATAAAAAAGGTCAAATGGAACTGAACTGAATAGAATCGAAAATAACTGTGTCTAGACGGGATTTAATTCTTTATTGCTCTCCTTATTGTCACCCTGAAGCACATGACAGTCATGATCCTGGACATTTAATCTGGGCTGTTTTCATGTTTATTAAATAGGAAGAAAATCCTTTGGAATCTGTGAATCGGACCCAGCTTTCTCCTCTGGACGCCTTCATCATTGATTCTATGGATTCTGAACAAGTTTAAGATTTGAATCCATCCCTGTCCTCCGCCTGTGTCTCACCATATCCTGTCTGTAGGGGGCGCTGGAATGTTGACCACCAGAGTGCCAGACAGCTCTCGGACCTCCACAGAGAGCAGCAGCGGGGTGTTGGACATCTCCTCGAACTTCTTCTTGATGAACTCGTTCTCGGTGGCTCGCTGGAAGCACTTTGATTTAGCGATTTTATCCACAAATCTTAAAATCTTCCTCCCAGTCTTTCCTCCCCCTGTCCTGTCGAATAAAAAAGAGGATTAGAGGAGGAGGAGAGATTTGGAGTCATCCTGCTTTTTGCCAGCAGATTTCAGTGTTCAGAGTTCGGGGGAGAGAAGTGTGAATGAGATCCAGAACCATCTGGACCGTGACGTCGGACCGGTTTATTTTCTGCTCCTGGAAGATGAGCATTCATCCACCAGAAGGGAAGAACTCACACGTCATGATGCAACTTCAATCGAGATTTCACCTTTTATGCCACTTATTTCTAGGGATGCACCGATACTGGTACCAGGCATCAGGGCCGATACTGTTCTTATGTATCGATATCGGTTAACCTCGTAAGCCTGAGGCTGTTTTTTCTGAATTTTCCATACCTACACTCTGGAAAGCTTATTACAGCTTTTAAACTAAAAAAATCTAAAAAATTGCTCTCATATAATAGCAAGGTCTATGGGAATACAGTGAATCTGAAAATAATCAAGAAAATCATTGTGGGCATGAGTAATTCAGGTTAAAAGAAAGAAAATATGAAATATGAATTCCGCCTGAAAAAAATATACATTAGCATCTTGTTTTCATTGTAAAGAAGCAAATAATAATCATACATTGTAACTAGTCACTCTTATTGACTTTAGACCAACTTTTGGTGTCTGTAATAACAAAATAGGAAAGTTAAATGTTACTCTAGGAGGCGTGGCCCAAAAATCGGGGCTAGCAGCATTAAAGTTAACCGATACCATGAACCGATACTTAACATGTATAAACTCTGCAATAATTTAACAGAGAAATGTTCATTTTTCCCTTGAAATTTTAGTTTTGTTGTAATTTCTATTAATTATTTCTTGTAACAAACAGAGAATAAAATAAAGCCTGTTTTCTAATTATTGCATTTTTTTTGTGCGGTAGAAGTATCGGTATTGGTACTCAGCATCAACAAGTACTCAAATCCAAGTATTGGTATCGTTGCATCCCTAGTTATTTCTTAAAACAGCAAAACCTTACAAAAGTATTCAGACCCCTTCAACTTTGTGTTATTATAACCTTAACTGGATAGATGTGAAGTGGAGGGAATCGTATTCATCATTTTATCATCATTTATGAAACATAAAAACCTGTAAGGTGTGGAGTGCATTTGCATTAAGCGGCTTTTCACTCTGATACGCCTAAATAAAAGCGATTAGACATAAATCCAGGACGTTCCTGGTAGAAGTCCTGTTGAGTCTGCAGAAGACCTGAGACTGAACGGAGGTTCATTGTCCAGCAGGACGACACCCTGAACATCCAGCCAGAGATGTTATTGATGAAAATAAATGCCCACCACACTTCCCAGATAATTACTATGGTAAAATCATAAAACCCATGAGTAATTTTCTGTCTACTCTGCAAATATTCCCCTGCGTTGAGTTGCATAAAATGCTGTGACAGATGTTTTTAACGTAGCGTCAGGGTAGAACCTT
Source organism: Apricaphanius iberus (assembly GCA_028564705.1). NCBI lineage: Eukaryota > Metazoa > Chordata > Actinopteri > Cyprinodontiformes > Aphaniidae > Apricaphanius > Apricaphanius iberus. The sequence goes on from JAPXFQ010002412.1 coordinate 108,942, forward strand.
GAAGATGAAAGCCTGTTTTTACCCTTCAGGTCCGGCCACTGAGGATTTCTCCTCAGACGGACAGTGAGGCTCAGACAGCGGTAGCTCCTCTTCATCAGAAGAAGCGGCACTGGAGGACTCTTCATCGCTGTCTGCCAACACGCTGAGGACGGGCCTGAAGCCACAGGAGGAGACACATGTCAGAACTTTAAATATGCGTGTTTTTTGGCTTTGCTGCAATCATTTCATGCTTCTGGAAACATAGGTGATTGGTGTCCTCATCGGACGTATACGAATCACGTTTCTGACCTATTTTGGATTTAAAACGGCAAATTTCTCCCACAGGTGAAGGATTTTCATTTTTTTATTATTTGTATTTTTTTTAAATGATTTTGTACAAGATACACAAATCCCTGCAGTTAAATCGATGAATGAAATTAATTATTGCAATATGAAAATTAATAGATAAATAAATAGAAATAAAATAAACAAATACGCCCCCCCCAAAAAAAGAGAAAAAAAAGGAGTTTCGGGAGGGGCACGGAAATTTGTGACTCTTTGGGGAAAATCGGGAGGGTTGGCAAGTATGGATCTAGCTTCCTGGAGATTCAGCTACCAGGAAATTTTTTGTTTTCAAGGTTTTCTTGGGCCAAAGTGCCTTTTATTTGACAGATTTGAAATAGGACAGATTTTTGAAGGGGGAGAAGACCTGCGGCAAATGTCGCCTAGGACGGGACTCGAACCGGGGATGGTCGCGCCGAGGCCTGTGCCTCTGCACATATGGCGCCCGCTCAAACAACTTCCAGAAGATTTAGCTTAGGAGATTTAGCTTCTGCAAGATTTAGCTACCAGGACATTAAGCTACCGAGAGATTTAGCTACCGAGAGATTTAGCTACCAGGAGATTTAGCTACTGGGAGATTTAGCTACTGGGAGATGTAGCTACCGGGAGATTTAGCTACCGGGAGATTTAGCTACTGGGAGATTTAGCTACTGGGAGATGTAGCTACTGGGAGATTTAGCTACTGGGAGATTTAGCTACTGGGAGATTTAGCTACTGGGAGATTTAGCTACCGGGAGATTTAGCTACTGGGAGATTTAGCTACTGGGAGATGTAGCTACCGGGAGATGTAGCTACCGGGAGATTTAGCTACCGGGAGATTTAGCTACTGGGAGATTTAGCTACTGGGAGATTTAGCTACTGGGAGATTTGCTACTAGCAGATTTAGCTACCGGGAGATTTAGCTACCGGGAGATTTAGCTACTGGGAGATTTAGCTACTGGGAGATTTAGCTACTGGGAGATTTAGCTACTGGGAGATTTAGCTACCGGGAGATTTAGCTACTGGGAGATTTAGCTACTGGGAGATTTAGCTACTGGGAGATTTAGCTACTGGGAGATTTAGCTACTGGGAGATGTAGCTACCGGGAGATTTAGCTACTGGGAGATTTAGCTACGGGAGATTAGCTACCGGGAGATTTAGCTACTGGGAGATTTAGCTACCGGGAGATGTAGCTACTGGGAGATTTAGCTACCGGGAGATGTAGCTACCGGGAGATTTAGCTACTGGGAGATGTAGCTACCGAGAGATTTAGCTACCGGGAGATTTAGCTACTGGGAGATTTAGCTACTGGGAGATTTAGCTACTGGGAGATGTAGCTACCGGGAGATGTAGCTACCGGGAGATTTAGCTACCGAGAGATTTAGCTACCGGGAGATTTAGCTACTGGGAGATTTAGCTACTGGGAGATTTAGCTACTGGGAGATGTAGCTACCGGGAGATTTAGCTACTGGGAGATTTAGCTACCGGGAGATTTAGCTACCGGGGAGATTTAGCTACTGGGAGATTTAGCTACTGGGAGATTTAGCTACTGGGAGATGTAGCTACCGGGAGATGTAGCTACTGGGAGATTTAGCTACCGAGAGATTTAGCTACCGGGAGATTTAGCTACTGGGAGATTTAGCTACTGGGAGATGTAGCTACCGGGAGATTTAGCTACTGGGAGATTTAGCTACCGGGAGATTTAGCTACTGGGAGATTTAGCTACAGGAGATTTAGCTACTGGGAGATTTAGCTACAGGAGATTTAGCTACTGGGAGATTTAGCTACAGGAGATTTAGTTACGGGGAGATTTAGCTACTGGGAGATTTAGCTACTGGGAGATTTAGCTACTGGGAGATTTAGCTACCGGGAGATGTAGCTACTAGGAGATTTAGCTACTAGGAGATTTAGCTACAGGAGATTTAGCTACTGGGAGATTTAGCTACTGGGAGATTTAGCTACAGGAGATTTAGCTACTGGGAGATTTAGCTACTGGGAGATTTAGCTACTGGGAGATTTAGCTACAGGAGATTTAGCTACTGGGAGATTTAGCTACTGGGAGATTTAGCTACTGGGAGATGTAGCTACTGGGAGATTTAGCTACTGGGAGATTTAGCTACTAGGAGATTTAGCTACTGGGAGATTTAGCTACTGGGAGATTTAGCTACTGGGAGATTTAGCTACTGGGAGATTTAGCTACTAGGAGATTTAGCTACAGGAGATTTAGCTACTGGGAGATTTAGCTACAGGAGATTTAGCTACTGGGAGATTTAGCTACTGGGAGATTTAGCTACAGGAGATTTAGTTACGGGGAGATTTAGCTACTAGGAGATTTAGCTACTGGGAGATTTAGCTACATAAGATTTAGCTACTGGGAGATTTAGCTACTTGGAGATTTAGCTACTGGGAGATTTAGCTACTGGGAGATTTAGCTACTGGGAGATTTAGCTACTGGGAGATTTAGCTACTGGGAGATTTAGCTACTGGGAGATTTAGCTACTGGGAGATTTAGCTACTGGGAGATTTAGCTACTAGGAGATTTAGCTACAGGAGATTTAGCTACTGGGAGATTTAGCTACTGGAGATTTAGCTACTGGGAGATTTAGCTACTAGGAGATGTAGCTACAGGAGATTTAGCTACTGGGTAGATTTAGCTACTAGGAGTTTTAGCTACTGGGTAGATTTAGCTTCTAGAAGATTTAGCTACTGGGAGATTTAGCTACTAGGAGATTTAGCTACTAGGAGATGTAGCTACTAGGAGATTTAGCTACTAGGAGATTTAGCTACTGGGAGATTTAGCTACTAGGAGATTTAGCTACTGGGAGATTTAGCTACTAGGAGATTTAGCTACATGGAGATTTAGCTACTAGGAGATTTAGCTACTAGGAGTTTTAGCTACTGGGTAGATTTAGCTTCTAGGAGATTTAGCTACTGGGAGATTTAGCTACTAGGAGATGTAGCTACAGGAGATTTAGCTACTAGGAGATTTAGCTACTAGGAGATTTAGCTACTGGGAGATTTAGCTACCAAAAGATTTAGCTACTGGGAGATTTAGCTACTAGGAGATTTAGCTACTGGGAGATTTAGCTACTAGGAGATTTAGCTACTAGGAGATTTAGCTACTGGGTAGATTTAGCTTCTAGGAGATTAGCTACTGGGAGATTAGCTACTAGGAGATTTAGCTACATGGAGATTTAGCTACTAGGAGATTTAGCTACTGGGAGATTTAGCTACTGGGAGATTTAGCTACTGAGATTTAGCTACTGGGAGATTTAGCTACGGGAGATTTAGCTACTGGGAGATTTAGCTACCGGGGGAGATTAAGGTTGGAGATTTAGCTACAGGGAGATTTAGCTACCGGGAGATTTAGCTACCGGGAGATTTAGCTACTGGGAGATTTAGCTACCGAGAGATTTAGCTACTGGGAGATTTAGCTACCGAGAGATTTAGCTACTGGGAGATTTAGCTACTGGGAGGTTTAGCTACAGGGATATTTAGCTACATGGAGATTTAGTTACTGGGAGTTTAAGCTTAAGGGAGATTTAGCTACTGGCATATTTGCTACTGGGAGATTTAGCTACAGAGAGATTTAGCTACCAGGAGATTTAGCTACTGGGATATTAGCTACTGGGAGATTTAGCTACCGGGAGACTTAGCTACAGAGAGATTTAGCTACCGGGTGATTTAGCTACTGGGAGATGTAGCTACAGCGAGATTTAGGTACCGGGAGACTTAGCTACCGGGAGATTTAGCTACTGGGAGATTTAGCTACTGGGGGATTTAGCTACTGGGAGATTTAGCTACTGGGAGATTTAGCTACCGGGAGATTTAGCTACCGGGAGACCTAGCTACCGGGAGATTTAGCTACCAGGAGATTTAGCTACTGGGAGATTTAGTTATGGGGAGATTTAGCTACAGGGGGAGTTAGCTACTGGGAGATTTAGCTACTGGGAGATTTAGCTACAGGGGGAGTTAGCTACTGGGAGATTTAGCTACTGGGAGATTTAGCTACAGGAGATTTAGCTACTGGGAGATTTAGCTACTGGGAGATTTAGCTACTGGGAGATTTAGCTACCGGGAGATTTAGCTACTGGGAGATTTAGCTACTGGGAGATTTAGCTACTGGGAGATTTAGCTACCGGGAGATTTAGCTACTGGGAGATTTAGCTACTGGGAGATTTAGCTACTGGGAGATTTAGCTACAGGAGATTTAGCTACTGGGAGATTTAGCTACAGGAGATTTAGCTACTGGGAGATTTAGCTACTGGGAGATTTAGCTACAGGAGATTTAGCTACGGGGAGATTTAGCTACTAGGAGATTTAGCTACTGGGAGATTTAGCTACTAAGATTTAGCTACTGGGAGATTTAGCTACTGGGAGATTTAGCTACTGGGAGATTTAGCTACCGGGAGATTTAGCTACTGGGAGATTTAGCTACTGGGAGATTTAGCTACTGGGAGATTTAGCTACCGGGAGATTTAGCTACTGGGAGATTTAGCTACTGGGAGATTTAGCTACTGGGAGATTTAGCTACAGGAGATTTAGCTACTGGGAGATTTAGCTACAGGAGATTTAGCTACTGGGAGATTTAGCTACTGGGAGATTTAGCTACAGGAGATTTAGCTACTGGGAGATTTAGCTACTAGGAGATTTAGCTACTGGGAGATTTAGCTACTAAGATTTAGCTACTGGGAGATTTAGCTACTGGGAGATTTAGCTACTGGGAGATTTAGCTACCGGGAGATTTAGCTACTGGGAGATTTAGCTACTGGGAGATTTAGCTACTGGGAGATTTAGCTACCGGGAGATTTAGCTACTGGGAGATTTAGCTACTGGGAGATTTAGCTACTAGGAGATTTAGCTACAGGAGATTTAGCTACTGGGAGATTTAGCTACAGGAGATTTAGCTACTGGGAGATTTAGCTACTGGGAGATTTAGCTACAGGAGATTTAGCTACTGGGAGATTTAGCTACTAGGAGATTTAGCTACTGGGAGATTTAGCTACTGGGAGATTTAGCTACTGGGAGATTTAGCTACTGGGAGATTTAGCTACGGGGAGATTTAGCTACTAGGAGATTTAGCTACTGGGAGATTTAGCTACAGGAGATTTAGCTACGGGGACAATTAGCTCATTCACCCATTTCTTCTACAGCTCCTCTAACATGGGTAAAATATATAGCACTGATGTGTTATCCCCATAAATACCGAACGTGTTCTGCCGTGTTGTAGAGTTGCTAAATGTTAGCTTCTCGTAGCTACAGCTACCCGGCTGAAACAATGATGCAGGGAATTGAGTTTGGAGGAAATACTGACATGCAGCATGTTTTAACAACAGCTTTTCATGATTTTCAGTGAAGGAAACCTTAAAGCACAGAAAGATGAATGTGCAGCTGTGTGTGTGTGTGTGTGTGGGGGGGGGGGGGGGGTGGGGGGCTGACCTTGGACTACCAGTCTCCATGAAGCAGTGCGCTGTGTCCTGACCGCCATCCTTCCCCAGCTTGGACAGGTTGAACTTGGTCTGGAGGGTCATCTGCAGGTTCCCAGTGTAGACCAGCTGCAGCTCCACCCACAGGCCTGCAGGGGGAGCACAAAGCAGGTCAACACCAACCTGCTGAAACGAGGAAAGGCTGGTATGGGGTGCAGCTCCAGGATGAAGCCTTGTTAAGGGAACCTCCAGCTGCAGGTTTCCTCTCCCGTCTGGGCTCACCTCTGTGATTGACCACTGGTCTGGAGGCGGCCATGATCTGCGGCATGGAGCAGCCCATGTCCAGCTCGGTCAGCGTCAGCTCATTCATGAAGTAAGGCAGCTGCACAAACAGTAAATGTCAGACTGTATTAGATATTTATAGATGCCCTTTCTGTGACTCGACCAGTGCTCACCCTGATTTTGCTGAGCTTCTTCTGGATCTTGTGGGAGACGACGTCGGCCCAGTGCTTCTCTCGCAGGAAGTCCCAGAACATCCGACCAATCAGAGCGTTGACCCAGGCGGTGGGGCTCCCTTCAGGGGACTTGACTTGATCACAGGTGCACTGAGAAATGCAGCAAAGCTGAGCAGAGTCTGCTTTAAACCGACGTCCACCAACCAAAAAACGCTGTCTGACCTACGTTTGCTTTAATGGTGGGGCTCGGCTCCGCGCTGCTGCCCCCAGGGGTGCAGGGGGGGGTCAGCTCATGCGCAGCCAGGGGTCCAGCCATGTAGCTGTGGTAGTCAGGCACAGCAGGTCCCCTGATGGCGCTGGGGGGAACTGCAGGGATACAAGAGGCTGGAGGTGAGGACGGGGCGTCGTCGTCGCTGCTGGGCCCTCTGCTCCTGAGAACAGGAGGATTCTGGGATGGACACCCTGGAGCACAAAGGCAGTCATCGTATTATGGGCAGTACTGGTAGATTATTCACCAGAAAGAGCATTTTCCATGTCACGTGTTCCCAAAAATGCAAAGGATTAACAAAAATCCTGTTAAAGTGGACCTGGCATGAAATGTGTATTTGTTGCCCTGAAGACCTGAGGAGAGCACTGAACCAAGACTTCCTTGTTCATCCTCTCCAGATCTTCTCTTAAAGGAAACATATGTAAAAAATGTATTTTAATCAATCATAAAATGGCCCCGATATGTCACTAGACATTAAGAAATCATGTTCTTTTGAAATACTTTTATCACTATCAACAGTGGTCCGGCCAGGATATTGTTATGTAAAAGTGAAAGTTGCAGCCCTCAAGTGATGTTATTGTTGTCATGTTCTGTTTTGGTCTGAGGCTCCGCCCTCAAGCTATCTACAAATCACGAAGGTTGCCAGCTCTGCTTTGTTTACCACAGCTGAAGCTCCGAACGTTACAGACAAAACATGTATAACGTTACGAAACCTAAAAGACCTCGTTATCAATACGAAATACGTCGTGACAAAGTCCGAAATAAAACAAGGATTTGTATAGGAGATGCCTTTGAAAGATGGAGACGGCTGAAAACGGAGAAGACTTTGAATACAGACGTCAATTTTCTCCTGGACAGGTAAGATTCACCTGTTTGGCTAACTTACTTGTACTTAATGTAAATTGACATTTCAAATATTCACGACAGTCGAACAAAGTTATGCATGTTAGTGGAAAGTAACGTTAGCGCATATGGAGGAGATTGGTCATCAGATAGAAAAGGTAAGGAATCGTTTGGGAGATAAAAACAACGAGTCGTCATTGCTAACATTAGCATCAGGGCCCGTTTCTTTGTCATTATGCTGAACTGTCGAGGAAAACAAAACAGCCTGTAGATTCTGGCAAAGTGAAACGTAATGGAGACGTATTTAGTAGCCTATACCTCGGTACAAATAATTCCTCATTCGTTCTTCGCGTACATTGTGGACTGAACATGCTGCAAGTTAACCTGTATGACCATTGCTAATGTTATTTAGTTAGGGTCAGCCGTTCCTGCTGGATCCCGCAGCGGATGGCAACCTCGAGTCAGGAAGGGATACACAGTTCTACTGTATTTTGAATATGATTGCAGTACCGCTTTTGGCCACAATGCTACATAAGTTTCCTTTAATATCCGTGGAATGTCGGTAGGTGTTAAAAAATACATAATTATCAGCACTTAAATAAAGAAGACTCACAACGCTCTCGTTCCAAAACGCTCTTTATCTGAACTTCTAAAGGTTTCACTGAACAATCAGACTTACAACCTCACTTCCATTCCTCAGGCCATCATCACCACGACTACTCTCTCTTTATACCCTGGACTAGAGCGTTTTGCGTTACAACTGAAACACGGGAGAGGATACATCTGGATTTTACTAATCTGCCTAGAGCATACTTGGTTACCTGACCAGAACATTTTATTAGGCCTATCTTTGTCTGGCACCAAACGCCTGGCTTCAGAGAGCCTGGAATGACAATGGGAATTTCCCAGTGAAAATGTTTGCTGGTTCTAGCCAATTGTCACGTATTCATGGAAAAACGTACTCTAAAGCTAATTAAAAGAATTGGCAACCCCTTTATTCATGAAACTGCATGTAGCTACTTCTGGCTCCATGTGATGTTCTGGGTCCAATGTTGACTACTGCAATGTTCCTTCAGCCAGTCCGACGTGGCTAATGGCTAATGGCTAATTAGCTGCCTTTAGCTACACATAATGAGTCAAACGTGGTAAACTTTTCACCCAGACTGAAGAGAGAGAAGAGATCGGCTTTAAGGTGGAAAGAATCTAAACTTTTATCAGTATTTATGTAGTGTTAGGCGCTGGAATGAGGACACCACTGGACTTTTTCAGTACCAGAACTCTTCCTTCACACCAGCTCCGGGTCGACCCAGTAAATTCAGCTTCAGGACTCTACAGCAGGATTTATATATCAGAATTCAGATGAAGGAAACTGGACTTGTTGTGAAAACATTTTTTCTCTCATCCAAGAGGCTTCTTCAGTTGTTCCTGACGGACGCTGGCTCCTCTGACCACCAAGTGTAGCTGAAGTGTGTTGCTCAAGGGCACAACCCCACGTAAGCTGGAATTGTCCCCATAATTTACAAGATGCAGGCTGACAACTCAACCACTGAGCTACAGCCACCTACAGTGTTGTTTAGGGTCGTTAAGGCTCTATAACGAGGCTATCAAGGTTATGTGAGCTAAGCTAAGCTAAGCTAATTATGTAACTATACTTTCTTCTTTATGGTTGGTTTCATATGTTTGACATTAATGGCTTCTTTCTCTCCTCTCTGAAACCATGTTTTGTTTCTGTCTAAAATATGTCCATCATTGTCTTCAAAAGAGCGACATTTTTCCTTCAGATGTAGAAGGACCACTGAGTCATGCTCTTCTGTGCTGATCCATCCTTTAGTGGATTTACTCTTTAGTTTCGGCAGTGTTCAGCTCTGAACATTCCTCACTGCACTGGGCTGAATATACCACACCACTGAGCTTGTGTTTGGGGGTTTTGTCCTTTGGATGAACTTCCTCAGTGCCTTGACATACGCCCAATCAGGACACGCTCAAGCTTGCTTGTACGTTTGTGCTCCTTGTCCTTTCCTTCTGTCTTTGTGGGGAAATGTTCGGCTGGATGCTGTAGAGTTTTGATGGTCCAGTGAGTCAAAAAGTGAACAAGCCTCTTGGATGAGAGACGAAACATTTTCAGGACAACAAGACAACAAGATGGAAGCATTCCTCCTACCGGGCCAGGTCGAGCCTCTGCCAAGGCTCGGTCCGTTCTTCTCCTCCTCCGTGTCCATGGACGCCACCTGGAGGTGGCAGAACCACTCCTCTTTCTCTCGTCCCGTGCGTCCAAACAGGTAGAGGACGAGTGGAACGTCCCCGGCTTGTTGGGAGGACGGTGGCGTCACGGTTGGTTCTGCTCCCGGCTCCAGGTTCTCCGCCTCCTCATCGTCATCTGGAGATGTTCCTCCTCCTGAAAGCTGGATGCAGATGGGATACTTGGGGTTCCAGATTCTCTTCCGAGCCAGCCGAGACGGCAGCAGGAAGACCTTTAAGGAATGGGTCAGAACCAGAACAGATCTGCTGAATGTGAACATGACAGTAAAACGGATTATAGATACATTCTGTCACTGTATTGAACAGATCAGTGTTTGGATGCAAAACAACTTTCTCCAGTTAAACTCAGACCAAACTGAGATCATTGTTTTTGGCCCACAGACACAAAGAGAAAATGTTATCAGTCATCATGAGTCTCTCTGTCTTCAACCAAAAAAATCAGGTTATAAATCTAGGGCTAATCATGAACTCAGACCTGAACTTAAACAGCCAAATCAAAGCAATAACAGCTTTTTACCATCTGACAAACATTGCTAAGATCAGAGGAATAGTGTAGAAACCAGACTTAGAGAGACTTATCCATGCATTTGTCTCCAGCAGGTTAGACTCCTGTAACGGCCTGCTCACTGGCCTCTCTAAACCAGCTGTTAGAAAGCTGCAGTACATCCAGAACGCTGCTGCTGGAGTCCTGACAAGAACCAGGAAATACGACCATATTAGTCCAGAGCTCCGGTCTCTGCACTGGCTTCCTGTCGCTCAGAGAATAGGATTTAAAACAGCTCTGCTTGTGTACAAGTCTTTTCATGGTTTGGCACCAAAGTACATCTCTGACATGTTAGAGACATAGGAACCATCTCGGGCCCTGAGAACTTCAGGGAGGGGTCTCCTGGTGGTTCCCAGAGTCAACAATAAACACGGTGAGGCTGCATTTTAGTTTCAGGGAGATAAAATCTGGAACAGTCTTCATGAGGATGTGAGACAAGCCTGAACTCTAATAATGTTTAAATCCAGGCTGAAAACTGTTCTTTTTACCCGTGCTTATGACAATTAAAAGTATTTTATCTGCACTCTTGCTTTTTATTGTAATTAATTATTTTTTTCTGTTTTCTTAATTTATACAACTGTGAAGCACTTTGAATTGCCTTGTGTATGAATCGTGCTCCACAAATAAACTTGCCTTGTCTTTATTCTGCTGTATCTGTGATGATCAACCTTCACCTCAAAGAAACATTTACATGAATACATAAATAAATAGCGAGAAAAACACAGTGGATCATTTTCCTTACTGACTAAATGCACATTTACTGGGTCCAGACTTGGTGCTCATGGAGCACAAAGACGACATTTCCAGTAACGAGCCTGCTGGAACATAAAGAAAGAGAAAATGACATGGTGCGAAAAATGTTTTCAGGGACTCGTCATACTTTGCTCTTTGCCAGATGAAAGCAGCGAGACTTTATGAAGGTGGCTTCCTGGAGTCTCTCGCCGTACGCGGCCCGGCGGCTGATGTTGGAGCGTGGGTAGTCCAGACGCAGGCTGGAGCCCTCCAGGGCGGCAAAGACAGAGTGGGTCAGAGCTGGATGGCAGCTTTCTGGGTCATAATCCTGGATCTCATTCATCCAGCCCTGAAAAAAAAATCGGTGCATAATAATAGCAGCCAGTCCATCCGGATAAACACCAACATTTATTCTAGGAAGAGTTGTTCATCTTCAGAAGCAGCATCCGTTTATAATGTGCATGTGGCAATAATTCTAGGTTAGAAATTACAGTTTGGTATCGATTCACATTTCAAGAATCGATTTGATTCCGATTTTCAAGATTTTGACTCAATTATCATGATCTAATATGTTCCAGTTCGATATGGGACTGTTAAAAAATATTTTGTTTTTATCTGTTACCTTAATTATAAGGCTTTAATGCAGTGATGCAACTCTGGGTGAAAAACAGTTATAGGAGAAACTGTGTTAACCCTTTCAGACCTAAACCTTTAAAGCGAAAGGACCATTTTTATCCCCCTGGATCTTCTTTCTAGCATTATATTCATGCATCCCACCCAGACCAGCTCTATAGGTGGTCAGCTTATATCCATATAATGGGAGTTAATGGGGCAGCCAAAGGTCAGTCTCTAAATAAGGAATTATTTTTGGTGTATTTAATATCCTTTATTTATATATAAGTTCTGTACTGGAGAGAAAAGTTGCCGGAGTCAAATTCCTTGTATGTGTCATACTTGGCCATTAAAGCTGATTCTGATTCTGATTCTAAATAAACGTAGAAACGAATATGCATGATAAATAAATATTAACTTTTTCAATTGATAACTTCTTGTATCTGTGAAATACAGGTGCAGAAGGAGCATATTTAGAAGAGTGGGAGATCATACGCCCAGTAATCTGATTACTCCAGAGTAATCGGATTACCCCAGTAATCTGATTACTCCAAAGTAATCCGATTACTCCAAATAATCTGATTAGTCCCAGTAACCTGATTACTGAAAAGTAATCCGATTACTCGAAGTAATCTCCGAGTAATCTGATTACTTTTGAGTAATCTGATTATGGGTAATCTGTTCTAATCTATACTCCAAGTAATCGTTACTCCAAATATCTGTTGTCCCAGTAACCTGATTACTGAAAGTAATCCGATTACTCGAAGTAATCTCCGAGTAATCTGATTACTTTTGAGTAATCTGATTACTCTTGAGGAAATGGGTTACTCCAGAGTAATCCATTTCCTTAACAGTGATCTGATTACTTTTGAGTAATATGATTACTATTGAGGAAATGGATTACTCAGAGTAACTTTATTACTCCCCAGTGATCTGATTACTCTCAGTAATCTGATTACTCTCCAGTGATCAGGTTACTCCAGAGTAATCTCCGAGTAATCTGATTGCTTTTGAGTAATCTAATTACTCTTGAGGAATTGGATTACTCCAGAGTAATTTGATTACTCCCCAGTAATCTGATTACTCTTGAGGAAATGGGTTACTCCAGAGTAATCCATTTCCTTAACAGTAATCTGATTACTTTTGAGTAATATGATTACTATTGAGGAAATGATTTACTCAGAGTAACTTTATTACTCCCCAGTGATCTGATTACTCTCAGTAATCTGATTACTCCCCAGTGAAATTATAATTTATTTCTTTACATTTATCTTGTCAGATATCAGGGAATTAGCTTTAAAAAATGACGCTGCGATGCGGTGCCAATGTGTGGTTATTAACTCCGCTGCAAAATGCAATTCCATGGGGTCTACTACACGGCAGCACCAAAACCAAAACTGCTACGTTGTTGCTACACCACCTGGATAAACTAGCATATGATATCCGACTGAAAATGCGTGTATCTTAATAGTTTGGTAGTCAGACGAATCGAATCCATTCATGACGTGGTAAGGTGGCCAAACAACGAGAATGTAGGATATGGTTAAAGATGGCGGATAAAGCTAAATAGATGATCTTTGATACCGTGCTAGGCTATGGTTTAAAGGGGGGGGGGGGAGCGAGTGCCATAGGAGGTAAATTACTGATCTACGGGATTCGGGTCGGGAGTATTTTTTTGGGATCGGGACGGGAGCGACAATTGATTCCCGTTTCACCCTCTAGTTTATACAGAGTTCCACTTTGCATGAAAAAACAAAAATGTAGTGCAGACAAATAAATTGAATTAGAAGAAAAGGGAAAAACATATATTTTCAGAAACATGATTCTCCTAATTAAAGTAACTTAAAGTTACAGATGTTGGAGGATAAAGGTAAAGTGAAGAAAAGTAGCAGCATATGAGCGTCAGTAAGACTTTAGTATCCCGCGGGGAACTATAACAAAAAGCTATCATTGTAGGATCAAAAGGTATTTTAACTGTTTTTTAAAGACAAGCAGAGAAGACATGGATTTCAGGGACAAATTTAATTCACTCCATAGTTGAGGGCCCCTAATATGGAACGCCAAAGTGTTCAAAATTAAATCAATAAATAAAACATTATGAAATAAATATCAGCATGAATTAATATTAAGTAAATATTTAATGTGACAATGAAATAGTCAAGAAAGGAATTCTGTTAAAATGCAATGCCCAATATGTATATAATATATTTTAATTTTAGAATATATATTAGTATTATTTTATATATATTTAATTAAATATTTATTCCACTGTCATTTTTTTCATTCTATAATTTATTTTGAGTTTTTTTATTTAATATAATCAGTTTTTATTCAAAAATCTCTTCTTTTTTTTTACAAAGTTAGCTTTTATTTCAATAATAAGGTTTTTTCATAATGCTGTATTTATTTCAAAATGCCATTTAACATAATGTCTTAGCCAGCCAATCAGAATTAGCTGTTGGGACCTGGATGCTGATTGGTTGGTGCTTAAACATGATGTTCCTGCAGGAGGAAAATGGCGAGGACCGACTAAAATCGTTTAAAACTGTTATTTAATTTAACGCCTTTAGGATTTTATGTATGGCTTTATAATTCTTATAATACTGGCAGAATATTTGATGACTTTTGTAACGGGGATGTCTGATCCAAACAGCCGGTGCTGCTCCAGTGTTCTAGGTGTAAAGCTGCTCAGGGCGCCATGCCCGTTATTAAACTGGGGAAAGAGATTCATGTCGGGTGTTTGGTACGATCATTAAAACATTTCAGAAATATCACAGAACATGTTTAAATAATCTCCCTTTAACTGACTGTAGCTAACAACCAACCAGGGCTTCCTCTCCCATCTCCTCCTAGTTGTGCTGAACAAAACAGAAAAGATAACAGCAGAACTCTGGTGCTACTGTCAGACAGCTGAGAGCTGAACCTGGGATCATTTCAGATTATATCATCCAGAAGAATCAAGAAAACGGTTCATGATAAGTTATTCCTCTGAATATGAGCTGTTAGAGCAACCAGAGCTGAACAAAGTTCCTTTACTTAGCATGATGCTAGCTGCTCACAGAGCCACAACAACGGCTATCTTAGTTCCAGCCAATCAGCGTCCAGGTCTCTGATTCTGATTGGCTGACGGACAACTTCAGTTCTTAAATGGCTTTTTGAAATAAATATGATTATGAAAAAACTCATTATGAAATAAAACCTGACTTTGGGAAAAAGAGAGATTGGAATAAAAACTGATGGAATTAAATAAAAAGAACTTGAAATAATTTATGTTATTATGAAGTAAATTGCAGTGAAATAAATATTTAATGAAATAAATATTATACAAATGTATAATCTAAAATAGGTAGTTAGACTCAGGTTAGACAGGTAGATAGGAAGAGACAGGTTAATGTTAGTAGTCAGGCAGAGTGTCAAAAGTTAGGAAGAGATAGGAAGAGGTAGAGTAGCTAGGTAGAGATAGATTAATGTAAGCCAGGTAAAGATCCGGAGCCGGTCGCGGCTTACCGCCGCGGAAGAAATGTGCCCCACAGGGGCCAGCCAGCGCCGGAGGAGGTCCCTCAAGGGGATCCTCCCGCACAGTGCGGCCGCCCATTACCTGCCGGGTTGAATCCCCCGGGCAACTTGCGGACCCCACCCGTTTATCTCTTAAACGTTTCTCGCCCTCTTCAACTCTGTCCTCTCAGTTCTGTCTATTTTCCTTAAGATAGTTGTCGACTATCGGTCTCGTGCCGGTATTTAGCCTTAGATGGAGTTTACCACCCACTTTGGGCTGCATTCTCAAACAACCCGACTCCGAGAAGACCCCGGCATGACGGGGGCCGTTACCGGCCCTACACCGTCCACGGGTCAGGAGGACTCAGAGTGTTGGTAGCCAGGTCTCCTAGTAGCTAGGAGACAGGTTAATGTTAGTAGCTATGCTGCTTTAGGCTAGGCTGTTGGAGGACATTATTAGGGTCTGTTCCTACTTTCTCTCCTACTTCTCCCCAACTGCATGATGTGCTGTCAATTCAAGCACTAACCTGTTTTCTATTATAGTAGGTGCTCCGGATTAGCCCTGCTTGACGACCCTGACTAAGATGGCATTGCAGTGACGGAAAATTCTCCACGTCCTGCAACAAACTTGTGCATCAGTTCTATTGCTCTTTCTGTGTCTCTGTTATGTATTCTCCAAGCCACAGACGGTCGCGGCAGATAACCGCTTGTGCTGAGCCTGGTTCTGCCGGAGGTTTCTTCCTGTTAAAAGGGAGTTTTTCCTTCCCACTGTCGCTGCATGCTTGCTCAGTATGAGGGATTGCTGAGAATTCCACGACGCAATCTTCTGTGGTTCTGTAATTTCTACACTAAACATTGTATTGTAATAACTCTTTTTGTAAAGTGCCTTGAGATGACATCTGTTGTGAAATGGCGCTATATAAATAAACTGAATTGAATTGAAAATTAAAAAAAAAAATTATGAAAAATATTTCAAAAAATGGGCGTTGCATTTGAAATGATTTCAGTTTTTAATAATTTCATTGTCACATTATATTTTTATTCATGCTGATATTTATTTCATAATGTTTTATTTATTTGTTTAATTTTGAACACTTTGGCATTTTATGACCTGAAGTTCTAGAGAACAGTAAGACAAGATTTAATTCTTTGTCTTGTTTGATGGATATGAGTATCAGCAATAAAAGTAAAAAAGTTTTGTAATGTTGGTGGGAGATCTTCTCTCTTATAAATAAACGTATAAATGAATATGCATGATAAATAAATATGAACTTTTTTAATTGATAAGATCTTGTATCTGTGAAATAGAGGTGCAGAAGGAGCATATTTAGAAGAGTGGGAAATCATACGCAAAAACTTCTTATGAAATTTTGATATTTTAGCGAGATAAGTGGGAAAATTAACACCCCAGACATTATTGCAATAATTCATAAATGGAAATAAAAAGCTGTAGTAAAGCGTTAGATGAGCTGATGAGTGAATTGAAGGTAAAACAATTCTTAATATATTTAACATTTTAGAGGATCTTGTACAGACTAGATCAACATGTTTGGACCAATTTAAACCTTCATAAATCAGAACACCGAGAAATTTCTGTGAAACCATTTGAGTAACTGGAGCCCCATCAATTTCAATACAAGCATGTTCTTTGGGGTAACATTTATTAATATTATTATGAAATATCATGAAATAACATTTTTTTCAACATTGAGCGTTAGCTTGTGCGAAACCAATTTGATAATACTTTTAACTCGTCATTAACATGTTGGATCAAGGTGACCAAATCGTCGTGTCCTGCAATGAGATTGGTGTCATCTGCAAATAATTTGGGTAGGAAATCATCACAAAAAAGGAATAAATAATTAATATGAATTAGAAACAATAAAGGACCCATAATAGGACCCTGGGGAACCCCAAATGAAATTTTAGAGGTTTTAGAAAAGAAACCATTGAAATAAACAAATTGTTTTTTGTTAATAATGTAATTGCGAACCAAACTAAGGCAGTACCCTCCACTCCATATCTATTACGCTTAAAAATCAAAATATCATGTGTAAGTGTCGAAAGCCTTACTTAAATCAAGAAAAACACAGAGATCACATTTTTATCATCTAGGGCTTTTGTTATATAAGCTACAAGCTGTATTAATGCATGTTCTGTTGAATATTTTTTTTTCGAAACGGCTCCAAATATTGTCTTAAGAAAATCAGCAGAATCAGCTAAAGCCCAGTTTATGCTTCTCTGTTTTGACGGAGACGGATTGACGCAACGCCATTATCCGTCACCTATGTCATCAGCGCAAGGACGGAAGGAGTAGAGGCCGATTTTCTAACCATCTGTCGCCGTCTGTGATTGATCAGCTCAATAACAGCCAGAGATGGTTTCACCAGTAGAGGGCGCTATAGTCGGTGTCATCAGTAGTTAATGCAGCGTTTGGCCACTACATGCTAGATAATGAAAGTATAATTTATCTGTTCTTTTGGTGATTATGAACACAAGGACGTGTAGGAAAACAACAAAAAACAGCTGCTGTGTTTGTTTCCATGTGTTTCTAGAGGATTCTATAATCCGCACTTCTAGTTAAAAGCTTTACAGCTTAATCAGAACTTACTTTCTGTCCTTCATTGCTCCTTGAGGAAGAAATGTGGTGAAAACCCTGAAAAAAACTGAAACAATGCTGTGATAGTAGGCAGAGACAGCATGAAAAGTTAGCGCCCCCTGCTGTCCTGGTCAAGCAACACTGAAAAAACAATAGAGAATGGAGTGGGAAAAAAACGGAGAACCATAAATGAAAAATGTCTGCGTCTGAGTGCAAATTTACGGTCGTAGACGCATCAACCAGGCTTACGGCTGATGAAAAAAATCGGTATCAGTCGATTCGTATGTTATTTTTTAATGAGGCAATTTATCTAATCTAGACTAAATAATATTCATGTAAAAATAGATGATTAAAATGTACATAAAAAGCTTTCTTAACAGTGAAGGGTTTGGAGAATGTTTCTAATGATCAGCCAGAGCAATCATCTCCAAACCAGGACAGAGCAGCTCCTTCTGCACCATCTTCATCCACCAACATGAACCCGCTGCCAGCCTCCAGCTGCTCGTCTTCATCTGGTTCTGGTTGGTCTGCTGCCGCCGTGAGTCGAGCTCAGCCAGAAGGAGAGCTGTAATTAATGCACCGTCATGGTCCTGACCCTGTTAATTGGTCCTCATCTTCAGGCGCTGACGTTCCTTTGAATAAAGCTTTAATTTGTGTCGAGAACAGACGGAGGAAGTGAAGCGACTCGCCGAGGTCGTTGGAGAACAATCAGCTTAAAAACTAAACTCTGGTACCAGAACCGCTTTGGTGTAAAGCTGATCGGCTCCAAACTGTCGATTCATGAATAGTTTGAACTTTGCTTTAAACAGAGATTCTGTGTTTTATCAACTTGGACATTTGGACATCAAACATGTAGGAAAATAAATTCACTTATTTCTGCTGCTTTAAAATGTTTTTGACACTCTGTAACACCAGGAGAAATTTCAACAATTATTACATTAAAGCTGCCTTACTGATTATTTTAGACAAGCTAGCTTAAAACAAAATCACCGTCACAGAACGCTCACCCCTCCCGCCGGCTAATACCCCTAGGCCACGCCCCCTTGATTTGGGAACACACATTGCCACAGCAGACAAGAGAGCACAAAACATGACACTAAAATTTAAACTCGATTCGATACTGAAAAAACCCTCAATAATCTACGTTAATTTATGGTGCAAAACTGAAATGTGGTCAATTAAGTATAAACAACTAAAGTATCAGCAGCTGTTTTTAAAATTGCACACAAAAAACTGGTAAAAGATGTAACAATTTAAAACTTTAAATAATGAGGTCTTAAAATTAGAAAAAGTACAGCACTCAATATGAAAATATAATGACAAAAAATACAACATATTTATATAAGGCTGTACATTCAGAAAACACAAAAAGACTTCAAGCTAAACCAATGAGGTGTTGAAATAAGAAGAATCTCCCTGGCTAACAGGGAACGCGTGTCGGTGTTCTCTGAAGGAGGCTGTGTGTTTGTCAGACTCTAAAATATTAATACCACACAAACAGAACATTAATTTAAATACCAGTTTTAGTACAGATTAATATCTAGATATGGGTGATTTTTGACAACTCTAATGTCTTCAGACAGCGTTTTTCTCTCTCTCGCTAGTTGGTCCAACAGTGGGAGCAGCCGGCTGTTCATCCTCTGACATTATTAAGTGGAGAATATGTTTCTATATCAGAGCTGTTCTGTTGCAGAATGCAGCAACGTGTGATGAGTGTGATGAGGTTTGTAAATGTCTTCAGGCAACAGGACGGTCCAATTCGAACAGAGCCATGTGATTGGCTGAGGTTGTTAAACAGACGCTGCAGAACCGCTTTATTATTTTTTTTGGTGTTTGTTTTTAATCTCCACAAAATATTTACAGTATTGCTGTATTAAAACCGTTGTTAAAGGAAAAATGCGGAACATTAACATTATAATAACAATAACAAGCTGACGATTCGTCGGCTTTTTATTGTTATTTTAATGTTAAGCTTCCGAATCGGCCTGTAAGAGAATACAGAAGCACATCTGAAGCGTTCATAAGTTCAATGGTAATATAAACATTGTAAAATTAAGGCGTTTGATGGAAATTAAACCTTATTACTAGCAGTATTTGGACAGCCCTAAGCGCTCCTGCTCTACAGATGTACGTGTGACATGGTTAAATATTATTGTTCCATTTGCCATTATTGTTTTCCGTGTACTGGACTGCTGTGGTTTGTGTGGTGGGTTGGCTCTGAGCGTCTCCTCCTTAATGCTGGCGAACGTCATCAGCGTCTGATTCCTGTCAGTATTGAGATGGATGCGTTCGAGGTAAGTCGGATCGTTTTAGCGCTCAGTATATATGCGGAGCATTTCTAAAATCAGGGAAGTTGTCTAGTGAACATATTGAGTACATGTTATTTTAAAACGGTACTGGTTTTAACATTCTGAGCTCCTGGTTGCTGGTAAAAGCACGGTGTGCTAAGCGAGCTAAAGTGTGACTCATTAAACACAACGTAGAGTAACATCACTGAGAGAGAACTGTTGGCATGGTTACATACGCTGATCAATACTGGATATATAAATACTTAAAAACTGATGAGTGAAAAAACTTACAAATAGCTATAAAAGCAGGATCCTTATTGAAAATATATGAACTTTTCCTTTAAGCTAGCTAGCTTGGTTTGGAAATTAAATATAACAGCTTGAAAATGTTCACATTCCTGTTCTAGTCCTGCTGCCTTGCCTCAGGAACAGTTTTGGGTTTGAATCCCAGCCTCAACAAACATTAAGCTAAACCCCCTCAAACTACTTTGTCTATTCTGAAGGTGGCAGCTTTGGTCAGACGTTTGAAACCGGGACATAATTAAAGATGATTAACAACTATTAATGCTGTATTAAGTGGGATAATTTGGCTAAATTATGTAACATGACCGCTCCAAATCAGAATTATTGCTGTTATTGAGCCCTATGGATTATAAAAACATGTTTGGGCTCTTTGTAAAGGGAACAGTCAGAATCACTGAAGGTATGATTGATTAAAAGTTAAAGAAAAAAATTAATTTATTTTTCCTCGCCTCAATATTCTTTGCAGAAATGAAGGCGTCTATAGTAGCAGGAGGAAGTAGGGGACTGAAAAACACTGTACTAACAAAACAACTTGTTCACTGCTCACATTACAAATATGAAATTAATATCTATGAAGTCCAGGTGCTTATTTCATTCATTGATGTGCATACTGTCAGTTTGCATGATGGAGGGCCATGCACATACTGTAGAAAAGTAATTATGTCCAGGGACTGGAACGTCTGCATGGTGAAGGCATCATTAACCAAACATTCATCTCCAAAATGGAAGTATGTAAACATCTGATCATAACTTTATATTTTCACCATTTAATCAACACAAGAAAATATTTAAATAAAAGCAAAGTGAGGATCTGAGTCTGTTAGGAATATTAGAACTTTGTTATTTCCCCTGTAAAACTGGAGATCTGCAGATTCATTGAATGAAGTGCCAGAACATTTAAATGAGATTTACATATTAATATGTTTTCTGATGACGGCTGGGACTGAATTAGTCATGAAATGGAATCAAAGCTGCAGGGATTTTCAGCTTCGTCATGAATCCGTTGCCTACCTTTAGGCTGCCAGGCTTGGTGCTGAAGAAACCGGCTTCACCGGGCTGGGTCAGAGCCGGTCTGTGAGCCGGAGCCGACCAATCAGAGCTGGAGGAGCCGATCCGAATGAGGAACAGGCCAAGCAGGAAGCCCAGCGCCAGTCCCAAAGCCAGGCCAGAGATGTACGGACCGAGAGGGAGGATGAAGTAGCCGTAGGACAGGACGGCCACGCAGAATAAACTCATCTGTGGAGGCTGAGGAACACGAGAGGAGCGAACGGTCTCTGCTGCTGGAGCCGGACACCCAGACGTCGTCCTCAGAGTCTCCACGGCAAACATCACGTCTCCGTCTGCACACGGCCTCTGCTGATGAACGGGACAGGAGCTGCGCTGAGCTCCACCCAGGTGTCGAACCGAAGGCCACTCAAACACAGGTAGAGCGTCTCCGTCCGCTCTTCTCGTCGTCCTCACAGGAGACTCTGAAAGGACCGTGTCCACGCTGCCGTCCCTGCCCAGACTCCTGCAGCTGGCCTGGCGAGCCAGCGAGGACCTACCGTGGTGTTTGGGGCTTTCCTCGCCCATGATCTTACTGAACATGCAGCTCAGAGGCTCATGCATGGCCTCAGACAGCTTCCTCTTGGTGTCCTCCAGCTCCATCTTGAAGAAGCCGCCCTTCAGGCCTTCGCCGCTGGGAGAAGGCGGGGCGGTGCGAGAGTCGCCGCCGCTCCGACTCGCCGTCTGGGTCAGCTGCTTCCAAACGTGGAGGTTGAGACGCGAGTCCGACTTGGATTGGGACACATCCGGTTCCGAGCGGGAAAGCTCTGTAGAGATGGACTTCACCAGGCTGAGGAAAGGCTTGGGTCTGAGGGTGCAACCTTCCTTGGGCTCCAGTTCGGTTGAGAGCGACTTGACGAGGCTGGCCGGGGGCCGCTGGCTGGGAGCGAGGAAGCTGGGGCCCAATGCAGAGCAGTTCCCCAGGGAACCGGGGGACGACGGAGACAGAGGAACGTGGAAGCCTCGTTCATCCTCAGCAGGAAGCAGCTTCTCCTCGCCGTGGTCCAGGGAGAAGACGAGCTCGTCGTCGTCCAGGCTGTCCCACTCCCCTTCGGTACCGGTCAGGTGGATCACGATCCCCCTGGACTGATTTCTCTTGGTCGGGAAGAGGCCGCGAGGCTCATCTCCTCCTTCCCTGTTTTTTCCACCGTCGGCCATTTCTTTAGTTCACATCTCCAAGCCTCAGCAGCTGTGGGAAGAAGAGGACGGACATGATCAGCAGCATTGTTACACGGCAGGACAAAGCAGAGAGACGAAGGACTTATTTTCACTGCTTCTGACCCACTTCTGCAGAACTGCTACCAACCGGGCATTAATTTGTCACAGTTGAGTCGTTTGGCTTTAAAGAATCATGAAATAATCTGAGGACTAGTAAGTGTGAATCTTTGCCAAGTCAGCATGTCTCCCAAAGCAGCCGCTCCACATACTGAATGAGCTGTAGAGACAAACCAAGGTTCTCTGTGAAATGCTGCAGAAATTGGGTCAGGATGGAGTCGGGTCTCCATGATTCTGACATTATGGGATGGAAAGTTGCACTCAAACACATTTATTACAGAAACATGAAGGAAGAACACTCTGTGTCTAATCAGAGTCCAGCTGTGTTCTCTTCAGAGAACATCCACCACCGTAAACACCAGGGAACCAAGTAGACCCTGTGTTAGGCCTTCTTTTATTTACCATTTATATTAATAACCTTGATCGGTATGTGTCTGATGCAAAATGTAACTTTTATGCAGATGACACAGTTATTTACTGCTGTGCACCCTCTCTTAACCAAGCCATTGAACATTTACAGAAATCTTTCACTGTGGTCCAAAACACTCTGCTACAGCTGAAACTTGTGCTCAATGCAGACAAAACAAATTTATGCTCTTCACAGACCCTCGGAAAAGGCCACTTAATGTTCCTTCAGTGGTAACTCTTGGCGGACGGGAAATACAGACTGTTACAACTTCTAAATACCTTGGTATTGTTGTTGATGATTGCCTGTCTTTTAAACCCCATGTTCGCTGCCTAGTGAGAAAGTTTAGGCTAAAATTGGGTTTTTATTTCCAAAATAAGCCGTTCTTTTCTTTTAACGTTAAAAAACGACTGGTGGCATCCACTTTTTTATCTGTGCTGGACTATGGTGATGTATTATATATGCATTCATCTGTTCAATGTCTACATATGATTGACGCAGCCTATCATGCCTCGCTAAGATTTATCACCAATTGTAAAGCTTGCAGCCACGACTGTGAGCTGTACTCTCGTGGAGGCTGGTCTGCTCTGGCAACACTGTCATTGGTACACCTTTATATATAAGGCTATTCTTATTCCATCCTATTTATGTTCACTTCTTACAAAAAAAAGCACTGGTCATTACTCTCTGCGTTCCCAGGCTGTTGTATTACTTTCTGTCCCACATGTTAGAACTGAGCTTTGTTTATTCAGCACCCTTTATATGGAACTTGCTGCAGAACGACTTAAAACTTAGTAATTTGATTCCTTTGAATGTTTTAAGTCAGAAATGAGATGTTTTGAGTTGGATTCCCGAAAATGTCAATGTTTTTAATTCAGATTTTATTGTAAGTGCAAAATTACCCTTCCATTTACTTATCTATTTTTATTTCCATGTTTTTCTGTGTGTTTCTGTATGTATGTAATGATGTGATGTAACTCAGCTGCCTATCTTGGCCAGGTCTCCCTTGCAAAATAGATTTTTAATCTCAATGGGCCTCTCCTTGTTAAATAAAGGATATCATAATAAGACAGGTCAGGGAGAACTTCACAGATCTGACTTTTGTTCAGCAATGGAAGGCAGAAAGTCAGAAGAAATCATGAAGGAAACCCCGCCGATATGTGGAAGATCATTGGAGACTACAGCCTAGTTTATACTTCTCTGTTTAGACGCTGCGTCGTTATCCGTCGATGAAAGGCCTCTCTGTCACATACGCAAGGACGGATGGAGTAGAGCCCAACTTTCTAACTATCCGTCTCCGTCAATGTAGAGCGTCTGCATCTGATTCAGCAACAGCCAGAGATGGTTTCACCAGTAGGGGGCGCTATAGTCGCTGTAATCAGTAGTTAATGCAGCTTTTGGCCACTTTATGCTTTATAATGAAAGGATCATTTTTATAATCTGTTGTTTTGGTGATTTTGGACGCATGAAGATGTTGGAAAACAACAAAAAATGCCGCTGTGTTTATTTCCATGTGTTTCTAGAGGATTCAATGAGCTTCTAGTAAAAGCTTTACAGATTAATCAGAACTTACTTTCTGTCGTCCATTGCTGCTTTAGGAAGAAATGTGTTCACAGACTGAAGAAAAAAGCTGTAATTAACTAGAAACTGCAATGTTAGGTAGACCCATCATGAAAAGTCAGCTCCCCCTGCTGCCCTGGTGGGGAACTGCTTTGCGACACAGAAAAATAAACAGAGAACTACAAACATGAAATATCTGCCAATGCGTCTGGCTGCAAAGTCGCTGTTGGAGAAGTAGAAACTGGGCTTAAGAAGAGTTTTTGGTGGTTCATCAGAGAAAAGTTCTCAACTCTGCTGCAGGTTTTCATGTAAAGTAAAGACAGTTTCACATTATTGGAAACATCAGAAAGCCCAAAGGAGAAGAGCCTGGAGGAACAAGTGTTCTGCTGGGAATGCAAGTCAAACCTGACGTCTAACTGATCACATTTATGTAACAGTATTAAAACGCTGCGGGGGCCACAGCAGCTGGTGGAGTCAAATTAATCTGCTCTCACCCAAAACGGACGGAGGGGGGGGGGGATAAACCTGATGGTCGGGGTCAGTCTGACTACCAGATTCTCCCAGGGAGACGACAGGAAGCTGTAAGGAGCCAAATGAGCTGCTGTTTCAGTTCTAGAGCCGATAGTGGAGCCATGAGTCAGCGTGCTGTTCTCTGCACTAAATGGTTCTTCATCTATCCATGGAGCTATTAGCCAGATTTAGCTATTTTAGAAAATTAAGAGAATATTTCAGACCATCAAAGGATCAGATTAAAGGGTTATGCTGTATATTTTAATAGATTCATTGTGAATGTTTCTTTTCTATCATAGCAAAAGTTGTAGATAATAATCATAATATGCACAAGATTTGTTTTTGGTGTTCACTTTTTACGTTATATTGGCAGATACAGTTTAAGCCTTGAGTTTTGTGTTCTGTAGCTGAGAGGAAATCACCGGTTGGTTTAAATTTGATTAAAATCCTGTAAAACCTCCTGAAGACACCAACAAATCACCTCAGAGACGCTCTGAACTCCCAGAGGAATAGAGCTAGTGATTGATAACCAAACATGGTGAAATGAAGGAGTTTAGTGGCAGATAATTATTTTTTTAGAGGCTGATCTTTGGCTGCCCCATTAACTCCCATTATATGGATCTAAACTTCTCCTGAAGGACTCCTAGTGCCTCCTAACTGGTCTGGGTGGATAAATGAACGTAATAAATGCTAGAAATGAGGTCCAGGTTGAAAATAAAAGCGGCACTTCCCCTTTAAGGTTTAAAAAAAGCATCCACTGTTTGAGGAACGCAGAGACTAAAAATAACATTTTATGAGTTATTAATAGTTTCTTCTGTTTGTGCCTGAGCAGGGACAGATTTAATGGATAAATAGTGGGTTTTTTGTGGTTCCTCCACCAACATTAAACTAGGGTTAGCTGCTGTTTAGTTAGCGGACATCACAGCTGATAAAGTAATCCCTCCCTGCTTCCTCACTGAGGTTACTGTCCCATCTCGCTAGCTTCTCTGGTTGGCTCTGATTAATATTTCACCATATGTTAGCCATCAAACAATTCAGTGAAGATTTCCCCTCTATGAAAACCAGCTGATTACATCAGTGACACTGCAGCGATGTCTCATCATGTTCGCTCAGTGCGTAAAACTCCGATGCCTCACCATCAGAATGACACCAAGCTCTTATTTTGTAATCCACGACTTCCTGTTACATCCAGTATGAACACATTTCTATAAAAATCTGAAAACATGTGATGAACTAATGAAGTCCATAAATACAGTCGGAAGAATAATTTAAGGCGTTTAAAGGGACAGAAACTGAACCAGGAGTCACACATGATGGGAGTGGAGAAGAAAAAGTCGAACTGCAGCATTTTTCAGTTTAACATATGAAAACTAAATATTTACTAAATGAAAGAAAGATAAGCAGATGAGTCCTTCTGTTGGACACAGGTCCTGTTACACCTGGTGTAGAAGCACCACAGCATATCAGAACCAGGGCATCATGCCTGCAGTCAAACATGGTGGTGGTAGTATGATGATCTGGGTCTGCTTTGCTGCTTTGTGACCTGCAGGATTCGCTGTAGATGAGGTTAAACCCATCAGACTGTGGCTTCATCTTTTTGGATGCATGGTTGGTTTTGTGTTTCCTGAGCTTCTTTGTTAACAGTCTATGATAAGCGAGGCAACAGATCCCTAAATCTATGATAAACCCTCATCTAACTGAAGATGCCACCTTTACGTCCGCCTCCTACATGTCAGCAGAGAGGACCGCCACTGATCACACACACATTAACAACCTCAGATTAACATTAAATCAGGATTTTACTGCAAAATCTGACAAAACATCCAAGAGGATTATGTGCTAAAGCTGCATCCTGGTGGCTGCGCTGATTATTAGGGCCTTTATAATCCTGAGCCTTGAAGAAAAAGTAAAATAAGTATTCACTGCTCAATGCAGAGCTGCACAGCAGGAAGGTTGTGGGTTTGAATCCCAGCCAGGGTTCTCTCTGGTTGTGACCCTGCGAGGATAAGCGGGTCTAGACGATGGACGGATGCTTAATGGAGGAAAAAAAATCCCAGCAGAACACAGAAACCATCCAGCTAACAGAATTAGGATGTTAATCTGTCCGTTTGTAAATCTCTTATCTGATTAACCGTGAAATGATTTATTTCAGCAGTTTTTTCTTTGCTTCATCAGGAACTGTAAACTGTCGGATTAAAGTGATGCCTGATCTTTTTGGAAACATCATGACAGAACCAGTTTAGGCAAGGCAATTTTACTCATGTTTCACACTTTCAACACAAGGCAATTCAAGGTGCGTCAAAATTAAACACAGGAATCAATTTGAACATTTAGCAACAACAGTATTAAAATTATGAAAGGTAAAAACAGACAAAAGCAACAACAGTAATTAAAAATAATGAACACAAACGTGATCAGTGAAACATTTAGCAGTAACTAGAATTTCAAACAGAAACAAACACATTCAGCAATTGACAACAGCAGTCAAAAATCATATGAGTTACTCATAAGCAAGTCTAAATAGGTAGGTTTATAGTTTCTATTTTTAATAGAGTTTAGTGTCCCTGCAGGTTTGCGTTCTCCTGGTAGTTTGTTCCAGATATGAGGAGCATAGAAACTAAAAGCTGCTTCTCCATGTTTAGTTCTGGTTCTGATCAGTAAACTAGAGCTGGAGGACCTGATTGGTCTGGATGGTTTGTACCATGATAGCAGATCTCTAATGTACTCTGGTCCTAAACCATTCAGTGATTTATAGAGTTTGGTTTATTAGTGCTACTCAAATGAATTCACCTTATTTCTGAGAGCCAATTAAAAACACGTCATATCACGGCACTTTACATGAAAAGTCATTTAAAATCATTCAAACATACATTCCAATGAATCCTTCAGTTCATTATTCTAATCATTCTAAAGTTTTTTTATCTAAGGAATCCCAGATTGTATCGAGTCTCTCCTGTTTTTAAAACATCACTGTAAGCATTAAAAACGTGCTTTTACATCAAGAGTCTGCAACTACATCTGAGGTTATGGACAATATTAACGTTTTTATTTCCTGTTTTAGGCAGGTGTGCTGCTGTGACTCCATGTCACTGCTGTCAAAGAAACAGGAAGAATGCAAATAAAAATGTTGAAATAAGGTTTCTTCAGATGGGTATTCCACCAAGCGAGTAAAAGACAGATAAAAATCAAAGATCATGTGAAATATCCCGGCTTATATTATCCTAACAGTTCACTCCAGGTTTATTCGGTTCCGCCAACGAAGCCCGGGTAGATTCCATCCAGGCTCATGTGTATCAGCGCTACATTAAAAGCAGCTCCTGTTAATCGATGCTGGATCAGTGAGAACAGAAGCAAAGGAAAGAGCCACGACTTATTAATGCAGCCTATGAGCATCATAATGACATCATAACCAATAAGGGGAACAGCTTTGGGTTATAATGTTGCTACACGGACGGTTTAGAGTGTGACACAGTGAGCGCTGAGAACAGCTTCTATATTCATGTTAATAAATCATATTAGCTGGTTGGGGAGGAAAAGATAATCTGGAGTCTGTTGGGAATTATTAAAACCAGAATATCTGATAGAAAATGTCTGACGGGTTAAATGTGTTAAAACATGATTTAATAAAGGATATAAAATATTTAACAATTAAATAAAAACTTTTTCATGCGTTAAAAATGTAAAGTTACATTAATACAGTATTTTATTTTACATGTGTATTTCGTTACCAGTTACAAGGAACTATAAGGTTATTTAAGCAAATTTAGACAGGACGGCATTATTATTTTATTGCTCCATCTGAGACAAAAAGTGATTTATTTGTCATTATTAATAATGTTTGGTGTCAGGAGCAACATGGGGGGAACAAAAAGTTTCTGGTAGCAATGAAATATTAAATACAGTAATATTCTTCAAAATGGTAAAAGTACAATCTAATTAGAAATACATTTTAAAAGATCAAACCTACATTTCATAATTTAACCACCAATTGTCCAAAGTTAATATCCATAACTATTCATACTCTAAGCCTATCTATTGCATCACAGTGAAGTTGTTAAGTGTTGACAATACTGTGATTGCTATATATATATTTTATGTATATTTTGTAATCCAACATTTAGTCTCAACATTATGTAAAAACTAATGGAGTTTAGAGGAACTAGTCTCCACACTTAGTAGACTCAACTAGTCAGGTTTTAGAGTGCGCTGATGAAGCTATTTATGACTCACATGGAACATTAATAGTTTGGCTTGTTTAACATAAAATATGCACTTATGTTGTAATGTGATATTAAAATTACAACATGACAATATGACTCATGTGTTATTCATATTTTAATTTGTTATTGAAACCTTTAAATCATAATTTAGGACTTTTAACCTTCTGCAGGAGAGCAGAAGCAGTAATGAGTCTAAAAGAAGACATAAACCTCCACACGTTAATCTAAATAATATGAACAAATGAAAAACAACAAACGGCCTGATGATGTTTCATAGAGGAGGAAAATGTGGGTTTACTCACCCAGAGATGTGTCCTGTGATGCTTCTGTTTCCATCTGAGAGGATCTGAACCGGAGAGGAGGAAAGCATCTCTCCCTCTCTCTCTCTCTGCGCGTCCAGATGTGTGACGCGCTGCAGGATAATCCAGATTAAAGCAGCAGCCAGTCTGGCTGCAGTGTGGCTCTGCTGCACATGCAGGTTATTCTCAGATCACTTTCCTGGTTTCATTAAAGCTAAACAGTCTGCATGAAACAAAAATGTGTCGAGATGATGATTATTGAGTCTTTTATCCCAATTCTCTTACCTTCAAACCGCGTTTTCGGAGATTTTATTGCAACAAACTAACTCAAAATGACTTGGGAGGAAAATTATGCAATTCAATTTATATGGCACAAATATTCACAACATGTCTGAATCTGTTTCCACCTTTCTTTTGTTCCTCCTGCCACTATTTCAGATCCGGTGTGTTCTCTAATCCCCGCCGGATCATTGTTGGTGTCATGCCACTGTTCGTTGTCTCATTAGTTTTGCTCCTTTGCACCTAATTCCTTCCAAAACCTGTGTGTAAACACAGCGTACCAAAAAAAAAAATGTGGAGCAGTTTCTGAATAATCTCCACAGAAACTACAAAAAACATCAATATCTTATTAAAACGCCGTCATTGTTCTGAATTGCCACTAGAGGGCAGCGTCGCTCTATGTTTGAAGTCGAACACGGTGAAGCTACGACGAAGTATTAGGGCTGCCGTAAACCAAGAAAATATTTAGTAGTAAATTCCCACCGAAAAAAACTCCGAAATTCTGAGATTAAAATCACATATTTTACAGAAAAAAACTCAAAATATCTCTGATGTCAAAAAGTAGCAAAATTACAAGTAAAAATTCAGAATTACTGAGATTAATTGAACGTTTTTCAGAAACAAAACACGGAAATTCTGCCACAAAAGTCGTAAAATTAAGAGGTAAAGGACAGCAATTTTGGAATAATTTCAGATATTTTCTAGGAAAAACCCGTAATTTTCTCATGTAAAAAGTTGAACATTTCCGAGAAATACTAAGAAAATACTATTACAAAGGCTTTTTTTATTACATTTTTTTGACTTTACAATGTCTGAAATATTTTAGTTTAGATATCGAAAATCGAAAATGTTTGCTTTTAATTACAGAAATTTAGTTTTTTTAGCAAAGTTTTTTCTTTTCTACATCAGAGAATTAAGTGGGGTTTTTTCTAGAAAATATGTGAAATTAATCTCCAATTTTCTGTCTTTAACTTGTAATTTTACGACTTTTGTGACAGAGAATTTCCAGAGGTTTTTTTTTTTTCATGAACTTTACGGATTGGGCAAATCTGGTGACAGATGTACACCAGGAGTTAGAGAACAAGGAGGACTCAGAAGACCACATACCAGCTTCTGAACTCAGAGATGCTGAATTAGATTTGTTACGGCCAGACCCGGCGTCATGGGCGGACCTGGGCGGGCCGGCCCGTCCATCTGGAGGTCGGGCCCAAGACATTACACCTCATGTGAATATATTGGCTCAAGACGAACAACAGAGGGCGCTCTAGATTACTCATCGGGAGTTTTAGATGCGATAAAAGAAGATCCTTTTGCACAGTAGCTTGCTAAAAAGGACATAAGAGCTTGGTTTAGCAAACAGAAAAACAATCCCAGCACAAGCAGGGATAATGCATCAAGAGGGCGACTGCAGCCAGAAATTGCTTCTACAGCTCGGTCCTCCACCGCCAGCTGCCCTGTAGCCCCAGCTCCGCCGAAGCCCGGGCCGAACACGCTGTCCTCCGTCAGCTCGGTCCATAATCCAACGCAGATGCACTGTAGCCCCAGCTCCGCTGAAGGCCAGTTCGCGCGTGAAAATACCATATTTGAAGCGCGACCAGTTCGCGTTGTACACGCTTCAAGGTGTGAATGTGCTCGCGAACAGCTAGGCGTCTGTCGCGCTTTATATTCGCTCCTATCACGTTCAGTGTGGACACAGCTTTAGCTTTCCAGTAAGTTATGTAGAACAAGTTGGTGATAAAAACGGTGGATTTCACCTGGAAGTATATGTATGTAACGTCCACCGGATATATTTATAAACATGCAAAAGGGTTAATTAAAAGACGGTTTACTGGTCCCCCCCAGAAAAACCCACTGCCCCCCCAGGTAATGTCCTCTAGCGCCGGATCTGGTTACGGCTCTGACAGCTTCCCAGAAGAGGTAAGGGCCCTTAACACGCTTGTTCCAACATACCAGAGGCCGTTCACCTTGGAGACCTGCTGCAGATATGGGTACGGCCGGGCGCGAGATTTACACCTTCTCCAGCGGATTTTCAAGGGCCAGCGAGAGCTCACCGGACGCTGCCGGAACCGCGACGCTTTCCAGGGCGTGGGCCCCTCTCTTGGGGCAACCCAATTCCACGGCGACCTGCTCTTCAGAGAACTCTGCCCGGGGCTCCAATCCAGAGCTATGGGGCCCCTGGGCACATAGAATTTATAGGATCCACCCTCCTCCATCATCAACCAAAATGTAAAGTCTAAACCTGGATTTTAAATTTCTTTTTAAACCACATTCTTATACAACTACAGTTCTCAACGGGATGAAGCTGGATGTCTGGTCGCTCGATCATGAAAAGCAGCAGCAATCAGAACGCCGCAACGATTTTCATTAGCTGTCCCACACAATCTTGGATAAAGCCAGTCTGAGCTTTGTTGTGTAGCTAAGAGCAACATTGTCCAAAGAGGTTGGTTAATAGGCTCATAATCTTCCACAATGTTTTCTTTTTTCATGAATGTCTTCCATACAGTTTATAAAGAACATGTCAGTAGATGACCGACTTTTTCTGAGACATCTCTTCTTCCAATCTTTCTCTCTTTCATTTATAGAAATCGCCTTTTTCTATCAATTTCGATTCCCTTACCTCTACTCCAGCTGTCAGGTGACAGCGGAGCCAAAGCGATCCATGCTACCATGGTTTCCCCCATTTCACCATAAAAACTATGTAACTCCGTTACGTGGATCTTATTGGTTTTCTCCACCAGTATCAATATCTAACATATTTAAAAATTGAGGACTATTTTTGTTCTTCCTTAGATTGGACCCCCAGTAGGCGTGGGCCCATAATGCCCAATGGATAATCCGGCCTTGCTCCCATCCAGCTTCTCTGGGTTTGTTTGTGTTACTGCACTGGACGCCTCTGGGCGCCCGTCTCCGCCAGTTCTGCGTACCAAAAGTGGCCCACTGGGCAGCTCGCTTTCCACGCCCGGCTCCCCAGCCAGCGAGCCGGGCTTCTTACCCATTTAAAGTTTGAGAATAGGTTGAGATCGTTTTGGCCCCAATACCTCTAATCATTCGCGTTACCAGATAAAACTGCGAGGCTGAGCGCCAGGGGTCCTGCCAGGGGTCCTGAGGGAAACTTCGGAGGGAACCAGCTACTAGACGGTTCGATTCCCTTTCGCCCCTATACCCAGGTTGGACCACCGATTTGCACGTCAGGACCGCTACGGGCCTCCACCAGAGTTTCCTCTGGCTTCGCCCTGCCCAGGCATAGTTTACCATCTTTCGGGTCCCATCACACACGCTCATGCTCCACCTCCCCGATGGTGCCGGCCCGTGGTGCGCCCGGGTCACGGGGGGCCCGGCATCCCACTTCACTTTTATTGCTCAACGGGGTTTCGAAACCTGGACTCCTTGGTCCGTGTTTCAAGACGGGTGGGTAGCCGCCATCGCCGCAGACCCCTTGCGCCTTTGACGTGGGCCGATCCCCGCCCTGGCGGCGCGGTGCAGTTTGCTAACTTTTTGTATTAGTGTGGCGGGGAGGGGGGGTGCGTGGTCAGCCCAATGGCCGCTGGCTGCTCTGCTTTGTGACTGCATACCATGGAGGCCGCCATTGCTCCTCCATTGCTGTAGTACCTCCATTTGGCCACTAGGCCCCCATTGAAAAGCATTGGACTTTAGACACGTTAAAAACAACTTTAATGCCTGATGCCCCATTGTTTTAAACTTTCTATGGCTACATATTCTTCCTCAGATAACGCTGGGCTCATAAAAAACCTGGGCACCAGGCTGGTTTTCGTAAGATAATTTTTTGAAATCTTGCATAATTAATGAGGGGGCCGAGCCAAGTTTAGCATCAGAGCTAACGACGCGGGAGCTGAATGGGCGCGATTACGACCAAACTACACGCCCATACACGCCCCATGAGGGCGGAGTCTACAGTGAAGATCCCCCCCCATGCCCTTTTTAGGAACATGCTTCGTCAGAGCTGGAGAGGAGGAGTCTGTGAATCCGCCATGAATTCCCCCATGAAAGTCATTCTGTTAAACGGGGAGGAGTGAGGAGGCGCTGTCTGTTCTTTTTTACAGTCTATGGGTCAGACACACGAAGAAATGATGGGAACATTGGTTCTGTGGCAGTCGTTCATGTTTATGTTTCTTTATTGGTTTCTGAGAAAACAATTGTGGCCTCTCTGACTCCACTGAATAAATATGATATTTTACTGTAATATTTCAGGTTTTCCTACAATAGCTTCCAGGTCATGTGACCAGGTGATGCCTAATCAGTCATCAAATGTTTTACTACAACCAACTGGTTTATGTGTTTGCTGTGCAATATTACAGAAACTGAGATTTGCAATATTTATTGGACAGATTTTTGGTTTTTACCCATATTTGTGTCTTAGTTTCACACTCGAATGAAAAGTGTTTGATTATGTATGTCTAATATTTACTTTTGGTATATTTCTATATTTCTGCATACAGCTTCCATCTTATTGAGTCAAGCTCAAATACCAAAAGTTTTGAAAGTAGATGGTGTTTTTTATTCATCATTCAGTTATAAAAAATCTTTGGAGCCATTTAGTGCTGTTTAGATTTTCTTTATGATTAAAAATCTATTAGTATTTTGTTTATTATTTCTTCACTTTGGGGTTTCATTAGTTTATTATTTGTTTTGTTTGTTTCAGGCACGGGCTGCACGGTGGCGCAGTGGTTAGCACTGTTGCCTTGCAGCAAGAAGGTTGTGGGTTCGTATCCCACGCATGTCTTTCTGCATGGAGTTTGCATGTTGTCCCTGTGCATGCGTGGGTTCCCTCCAGGTACTCCGTCTTCCTCCCACATTCCAAAAACATGAATGTAAATCACTGTATCACTGTAAATTGTCCTTAGGTGTGTGTGTGCATGGTTGTCACTCAGACACACACACTAACCCTAACTAACACACTCACACACCTCCCCCCGTCGACACATGCTGGTTATAAATAGCCTCCTACTGGAAGCGTCCTGAAATGTCCAGCAGAGCGGGACGCTGTTGAGTCTGAGTTGGACTCAGATCTTCTGCAGGTTTGACTGGAAACTTGAACTCTGATTGTTTTAATAAGCTGTTTCCTGTGACAATGGAAGCTCCTTCTGACCATTTCCTGGAGTTTCACTCCAACCACGGTACCAACATCAGTCTGGACCACTCGGGAACCCGGGCCACCCGAGTGGAAAGCTTTGCTAACGGTGTTTGTTTCAGCAAAAACCCTCTGAAGCCCGGAGAAATCTTCCTGGTTGAGATTGAGGAGAAGGAGCTGGGCTGGTGTGGACACCTCCGGATGGGCCTGACCGCCTGGGACCCAAGAACCCTACAGGTTGTTCCCGAATACTCCATCCCAGACCTGATGGAGCTGGGGGACAGCTGGGTGTTTGCCATCACTCGCAACCATAATAAGGTCATAGAAGAGGCGGAGGTCCAGGACGCTGGAGAAGCAGGACTCGGGGAGGAAGACGATGGGGTTCAGGAGGATGAAAGTGGAGGCAGAAACCCCAAAGCAAAGACTTTCTTCACGGACACACACTTGTGCATTGACACGGTTCGGATCCCCAGAGACAAACTGGTTGGCCGGAGCCGTCCCGGACGCTTCAGCCACATCCTGGACGACCTGTACAAGACGAACACGCTGCCCCCTACAGCCAGGCGCAGCAGGATCGGAGTTCTGTTCGTGCCGAAAAGCAAAGACACGGCCGAGATGCACATCGTGATCAACGGAGAGGACATGGGAGCTTCTGCAAAGGGAATCCCGTCCACCAGGCCTCTGTACGCAGTGGTGGACGTCTTCGCTGCCACAAAGTGTGTTCGGATCGTCCAGGTGGAGTACGGCTGTGAGTGTCACATAACGCTGACAGCGTTTCTACTGTTCCTCAGCTGCACCTCTATGGAGCCAAATCAGGGCCACAATGTTTGTTTATTTGAAAGAAATATTATAAACTGAAAATATGTAAGATGAAAATGAAAGTTACATTTTTATTTTGAACTTCGAAATATAAAAAAATGGATTCAAAATAAAGCTAAATGTATTTAAATTTAAGTGGTATTTTTATTTTGTATATTTCTAATTAAATTTTCATTCAAAAGTTTCAGTAAAATATATTTTTTTTAAAGTTTGAGATATTTAAGTTTCAGATAATGTTTTTTTTTTTTCCAGATTCAGATCTTTACGGTTTCGGATTTTTCTTCCAGTTTCAGATGCTTTTTGTGGCGTGGTGGGCGGGGCTACACAGAGAGGGGAGCGGCAGCTGAGCTCTCACGTGACCCATCTATCCATTATGTTTATTCCCACGTTTCCTGGGAAACTAAGATGGCATTGCAGTGACGGAAAATTCTCCACGTCCTGCAACAAACTTCTGCATCAGTTCTATTGCTCTTTCTGTGTCTCTGTTATGTATTCTCCAAACCACAGACGGTCGCGGCAGATAACCGCTTGTGCTGAGCCTGGTTCTGCCGGAGGTTTCTTCCTGTTAAAAGGGAGTTTTTCCTTCCCACTGTCGCTTCATGCTTGCTCAGTATGAGGGATTGCTGGAATTACACGACGCAATCTTCTGTGGTTCTGTAATTTCTACATTAAACATTGTATTGTAATAACTCTTCTTGTAAAGTGCCTTGAGATGACATCTGTTGTGAAACGGCGCTATATAAATAAACTGAATTGAAATTGAATTGAACATGTGTAGCCCCGCCCACCACAACAAATCAGCGCCAAAAGTTTGAAACGGAAAAACATGATTCTGAAAGTGAAGAGAAAACATCTCAAACTTGAAAAATACCACTGGAATTTAAATTTAATTTTCAGCTTGCATATTTTCACTTTCAAATATTTCTTTAAAATAAACCAACATTATGGCCCTGATTTAGCTCCATACGCCTCCATCTTCGTCTTCTTTTTTAGCTTTCTACAAGGAATTTGTTCTGGTTGGGATTTTCTCCAAATGAAGCTGAATGCTTCTGCGTTCATCAACCATCTCTTGGGCTCCTTCATGTCATGATTCCAGGAGCCTTTCTGTGTCTTTTCAGTCTTGTGTGACTTGTTATTGATTTGTCCTGATCGGTTGTTTTCTCCGTATGTTCCTCCAGTTTCCTCCCTGCAGACGCTGTGCAGGAAGGCCATTCAGAAGCATATTGTCCACAGGATGGCCATCGACTGGCTCCAGCTGCCTGAAGCACTTAAGCACTTCTGCAAGTATGAATGAGGCGTGTAGAAGAATAAACCGAGATCTTTTTTAAACGTTTGTCATAAAACCTAGTCACATCTTTTCTAGAGAAACTGGATTTGTTTTTTCTCATCTGGAATAAAGCAGAACCTGATCAGACCAGCTGCCATATTGGTCTTTTTTTATTTAGAAATAAATAATATTCTGACGGTGGACATCATGTAGGACAGTGAGAATAAATCTGCATCAACGAGGCATAGGAAACTTTTTTAACTGGCTGGGATGTTTGTATGATTGTATTCAAATGATTTATCTTGTAAAGAGCCTTGAGGTGACATTTGTTGTGAATCGCTGCTGTAGAAATAAACTGAATTGAACTGAATAAATCCGCTGATCTGTTCGCCAATTTAAAATGAACACGGCTAAAGAAAAATGGTGTTATGTTTGGAATAGTTGTTTAGTCTGAAAATAATGGTTTTCAACCAGCTGTTGGCTTTGAGGCTATAAACTGGAGACAACTAAAAGTTTCCTTAGATAGTATTTTCCTGATAGGCTCTTCAACAAGCCAGTGATCTACATGCAAAGTTACAGAAAACAAATACAAAGTAGATAAAAAATCACTGAATAAGTATTTTTTTAAAGACACAGAAGGCCAAAAAAACAGCTAAAATCTGTCAGTATTCAAAAATCAGTCTGTAAGTTCATTTTTATTAACCTGGACCTTATTTCTAGCATTATCTTCATTTACCCACCCAGACCAGTATGGAGCCACTAGGTGTTCTTCAGGAGAAGTTTAGATCCATCAGTGTATATCCATATAATGGGAGTTAATGATCAAAGATCAGCCTCTAAATAATCATTATCTGCCATTAAACTCCTTCATTTCACCACGTTTGGTTATCAATCACTAGCTCTATTCCTCTGGGAGCTCAGAGCGTCTCAGAGGTGATTTGTTTGTGTCTTCAGGGGGTTTTACAGGATTTTAATCCAATTTAAACTACACTTCTCCTGAAGAACTTCAAGCTATGGAGTAGGAACTGGGGGGGACGGGAGAAAAGTATTTGATTTTGAAATGTGTAGTCGCTGGCTTTTATTTTGAAAGAGACAGCGGCCCCGCCCCCAACTGGCTCAGAGCGACTGAAGCGGGAGTCCAGATGAGCAAATATGAAAAGGCTGAGCTTAGATTTCTTTTTCCCATGAAAGAAAAATACGGAAAACGTGAGTTGGTTATAATTTTGTCCAGAAATATAATTATATTATTTCTCAGGCATTATGATGTTAAACTGATGTAATTCAAAACACTATTAGCGTTACTATCCAACGAAAATATGATTGACTTTCCACCGGAAAGTTTCCAGTAACAGACAAAAGCGATTTGACAATAAATACTGAATATAAGATGGTTGTAAAAGAAAAGTCATTTTCTAATAATAAAACCCATTATATAATTTCCACATATAGAACTGAGTTTTTACTGGATGTGTGATTTTGGCCTCTTCATTAAATCCCCGTCAGTATTTTTCTTTACCTTCTTCATGTCCGCTGTTTTTATATCAGGGACCAGATGAGGTTCATGTCGACACTGATGAGGGTCAGACAGAAACAGACGACCATGCAGAGCTGCAGGTAGATGCTACAGGCTAACGAAGGATCAGAGGATGGTTCCATAAAGTTTAAATAATATAAGAAACATGACGTAAACTAATACTTTTCATCTTTTAAAAAATATATCTTACAAAGTAGGTGTTTCACCACTTGGTAGATCTTGTTTTTGAGAGCAAACTGATCAATTTGCTATTCAGTTA
The DNA here is from genome assembly GCA_028564705.1 of Apricaphanius iberus. NCBI lineage: Eukaryota > Metazoa > Chordata > Actinopteri > Cyprinodontiformes > Aphaniidae > Apricaphanius > Apricaphanius iberus. The sequence continues at coordinate 147,627 of JAPXFQ010002412.1, forward strand.
ATATAAGAATAAATAGGAAAATGCAGAAACACACGTTTTCAATTTGATCTTGAACTCTTTCCTACGTCCTTGACTTCAACTGTCAATATATGACAAAAGTGGCTTCCATATTTTGACTGTAATAATGTCAGATTATCAGGACACCCTCTGCCATTTTATTTTACAGATTATTTTTTTTAATTATCCAGTAAAGATGGAGTCATTGTCTAGAACAGAAGATGATCATTCGCCTTAGCTTTCATATCCATCAGTAATAATTGGGCCAGTTATTCAACCGAAAACAAAGGATTATTGTTCAAATTAATAGAAAGAAGTTAGTTAACTGTATAAAATCATAAAATAACTTCAGTTAATGATTTTATGTTTCTCTAAGCATTATTCCATCCATCATCAGTAATACTGCAGATAAGTTTCATTCCACACAATTCCTTCAAATCAGTAGGTTTCCATAAAATGTGACATATTTAATGGCAGCATTAAGTGCATTAATTAAAGTAGCCAACATGGTCAAAAAAGGCTGTTTTTCTGTATCTAATATGCTATGATAGACCACAGTAATAAATAATAAAATCCCTGACGTGTAAGTAATGAAAAATGTCTTTTCAGTCTGTTTATTAAATAAGATCAGAGTAAAATCTTCCCAGTAGATTTAGGATGTTAAACAGGAGATTGCTGAGGATTCTCTTGGTGTTCTGGTCACTTTCTTATACGATGCTGAAATCTCTTTAAATGCCGTTTGTGTGTTTTGTCAATATACGCCACAAATGCATGTTAAATTACAATAAAGTGTTACGATGTGGATGGTTAAATCTATCTGATTACCAAAACCAGTAGATGTGTGTGAGGATGTTGGTTTAATACTGGCCCCTTTATAAAATACTGTGGCCCCTCGATGGCCCCAAACCCACAACAATCCTAGATCCTCCACTTCCTGGAACAATCGGGGATCTTATATTTCAGAGTTTCTGTTTGATCATTCAGATCTCCTCCTGCTGGAAGCTCAGATGAAAACCAGGATTTCACTTTCAGAATATTCCTGACGGCTGAACAAGAACTCAGGAAAACATTCAAGAACCTGAATACTTTAAACGTACAGCATAAACGTGCTTTTATGTTGTTGATTTTAAGCTGTATTTATCTGGTTTTCTACCAGTGATCATGAATTAACATCAGGTCCTTCAAAGGGGCTTTCTTTAACAACCTCACAGATTGCTTATAGACAGAAACTTCAGCATAAACACGTTTATGCAGCTCGTCTGTATTTTCTGCTGTTGCCCAACACTGCCATCTAGCGGTAGTCCTGGTAAACGGCATGGGAGGAGCTCCATCAGCCGGGATGACGTCACGCCCCAATAAGAAGCTCAGTGGGGGGGGGGGGGGATTAACAGCAGCTGCTGTGGTTCTGGTAGAGACACCAACATGTCCTTCTGTCGGTTCCAGGGGGAGGAGATCTACAAGGATTACTTTGGACCAGGTGAGCAACAACCCAGAATATCAGGACCATCAGAACCGACCGCCTGTTCTCCATCTGACTCTAAAATAATGTAATGAATGTTCATAGGGAATGGTTGCAACATGAACTGTTCAATAAATCAGATTTTAAGCTGCAGGAACAGAAGTTCATAGAACAGAGGTTGTTGGTTTTTTGCTCGGGTTATTTTAGCCATTAAGCTCATATAAAAACAATATCACGTTATATAGTATAAAACAGATTAAAGCAGTTAAACCAACACGGTACAGATTGTGGGTTTAAGGTTACAGACTGCACTGAAAAAAATTTATCTTTCTATTTATTTGATTGAATTGTGTAAATCGGTTCCACACGATCAGAATAAATTAATCTGACATCATTTAGCCTCTTTTAATTCACTTTTATTTTTATAGGACAAATGTCTGAATCTGCAGGGCTGTGTCCATAATTATTATGTCATTGTTTCCACCTTTCTTTTGTTCCTCCTGCCACTATTTCAGATCCGGTGTGTTCTCTAATCCCCGCCGGATCATTGTTGGTGTCATGCCACTGTTCGTTGTCTCATTAGTTTTGCTCCTTTGCACCTAATTCCTTCCAAAACCTGTGTGTAAACACAGCGTACCAAAAAAAAAAATGTGGAGCAGTTTCTGAATAATCTCCACAGAAACTACAAAAAACATCAATATCTTATTAAAACGCCGTCATTGTTCTGAATTGCCACTAGAGGGCAGCGTCGCTCTATGTTTGAAGTCGAACACGGTGAAGCTACGACGAAGTATTAGGGCTGCCGTAAACCAAGAAAATATTTAGTAGTAAATTCCCACCGAAAAAAACTCCGAAATTCTGAGATTAAAATCAGAAATTTTCCAGAAAAAAACTCAAAATATCTCTGATGTCAAAAAGTAGCAAAATTACAAGTAAAAATTCAGAATGACTGAGATTAATTGCACGTTTTTCAGAAAAAAAACCACGGAAATTCTCTTTACGAAACCAACACGGATACTTTTAATGTTTATAATAGGGGTCGTTAAAGTCTGCACTCTGTATGCTGCTGCATTTTTTTAAGGAAAAGAAACATTTGATACATTATTTAATCTAACGCATCAGTTAAGATATGAACTTAAGGAGTTTATTTGTACAAATTGAAGCTTTAGCGAGGAAACAGGAAGGTTAAACCTTTTAGACCCTGAATTTTCCACACAAAGCCACGAGGCAAACATTAAACTTATGAAGGAAGAGGGGGAAACACATTTTTGTCATCACTTATTTCACGGTTCACCACTGACAACAAATACGGTTTATGCTCAAAACTTTGTTTTTACTCACCTCTGCCACTTTTTTCTTTACAAAAACGTAACGTAACAGTCTGGTCAGCTGCGTGTGTTAAGCAACACTCCTAACTGAGACCTGAAATTATGAATATGGCGCCATCTGCTGGATAAGTAGCTCAATTGCATTTTTTGTCATGCCCCCTCAAAAAAAAAAAATTTAAATTATCAGCATTTTTTTCTACCAATACCCGATATCATCCATGACCCCCATATCATCCGATAATATCGGCCAGCCGATATATCGGTTGGGCCCTAATTATTACATGTTGTGTATTGTATTTTCTAAACACTTCATATATTTAGCACTTATTTTAAAAAAGTTAGAATTAAGCAAAATTTTTGTTTTAGACCATAAAGTAAAAAATATTGAGTTCATTTTCTGTAAGTTTTTAAGTTGGAGCAAAGTGGTTAAAATGAACTCAAAATGTTAATATAATCAGAATTAAATTATAACTTTAATCAATCCTGTGTTACCAGGTTTTTTTTCAAGTTCTTTCCAATAAATATTTTTTTCAGTGTAAACTGCTCACATAAAAATGGGAAATTAATTTTTTTTTTTGTAGCAGATCTTTTTGCTTTTTAAATTATGGCTCCATTTGAACATCATGTCTGATCAGATGAGCATTAATAATCAGAATGATGGAGGTTATCTGAGTTCCTCCAAACGTTGATCCGCTGCAGGACTCTATGTGTGCTCCCAGTGCAACCATCCCCTGTTCTCCAGTCGCTCCAAGTTCCCTCACTCGTCTCCGTGGCCGGCGTTCAGCGACACCATCAGAGAGGACAGCGTCACCAAGATGATGGAGACCCTCACTGCCTACAAGGTCTGAGCTGCAGACGAACCACCACCGCCGCCCTGGGAGGTCCAGAAAGGTTAACGCCGCAGCGTTTTATCTCCACAGGTTCTGTGTGGAAAGTGTGGCAGCGGACTGGGCCATGAGTTCCTGGGCGATGGTCCAGAGGAAGGAACGTCCCGTTTTTGAATCTTCAGCCACTCGCTGAAGTTCATCCCAAACAAAGGTACTAATTATCATTTATTTTTGTTACAGTTGACCTTAAAAAAGTTTCCTCCATGAAGGCAAACGAGCACATTTATATGTTTTGGAGCTACAGTTGTTCACACATGCCTTTAATGCAACATTACAGCTGCTTTATTTGGTTAGTTAAGGTTAGGGACGCACCGATGCTGGTGTTGGGTATCGGGCCGATACTGTTCTAATGTTCTCGTTAAAGTTTACCGCTGCTTCAAATGTGGAAACTCTAACATCATTTCACAGGAGATGATTAATTGTAGTTTTGTGGTCATTTTAATGAATAGTTGATTTTTATTTAATTCAACATCATTTGTTGCAACAAGCAGAGAAGCACATAAAACCTGTACTCTAATTCATAACATTTACAGCGCTCTGCTTAAATGAGTACAACCCCTTTAAAAAGTATGAATTTAATCAGTAGCTCAATGAACAAAAGAACAATTTCCAAACTATCCACAAGGTTGAGTTTTATTGAACACTTATTTAACTCCAAATTAAGGTTAATAATCTAATTTAGACCACAAAATCTTCAGTTTTACTCAAATTGGTTGAAGCAAAAATGAATACACCCTGCAATAAAAACTACTATATCTAGTATTTTGTATGAGCACCATGATTTTTAAGGACAGCACCAAGTCTTCTAGGCAATCTAGGCAACATCTATCTTTTTCCATTCTTCATGAATAACCTATTTTAGAGCCTGGATGCTGGATGGAGAAGGATTCTCAGCTTGTTGCTTCATTATTCCCCACAGGTGTTGGATTGGGTTCAGATCAGGAGACAAACTTTGTCATTCAATCACCTTCATCCTGTTCTGCTTCAGAAATGCAGCAGCAACTTTAGATGTTTGTTTTTGGATCATTGTCATGTTGGAAAAGTGATGGCAGCCTCTTCTCCTTCGGTATAGAGCAGTACATTGTTGAGTTCATGATACCATCAATGAAATGCAGCCCCACATGATGACACTGCCACCACCATGTTTCACTGCATTTTCCTCTGAAATCCTCACCTTTACGACATCATACAGTTTTTAAACCATTAGCTCCAAAAACAGTGATCTTGGTCTCATCATTTCAGAGTAAAGAGTCCCAGTAGTCTTCATTTTTTTCAGCATGGGCCCTAGCAGATACTAGCCGTGCTTTCTGGGCTTTAGGAGAGGCTTCCTTCATGGACGATACCCAGCATGCCGTTCCTCTGCAGTGTGCGCCGTATGGTGTCCCGGAAAACGTTCGCTCCAGTTTGGCTTTCTACTGCTTTAGCTAACTGCAGTGAACTTGCATGGAGATTTTCTTCAACCCTTCTCATCAGAAGACGCTCCTTCTGTGGACGTCTCTGTAAGATGGTTGCACTTCCTTATTTCTTACATTTTTGCTACAGTATTCTGACTGATATCTGAAGCTTTGCTGATCTTCTTGTAGCCCTCACCTTTTTTGTGTAAAGAAATGATTTCCTTTCTCAGATTTCTCTTCCATTGGGAGCCATTACTGACAGCATGAAATAGGAAGGCCTTTTCTTTGTAAAGTAATGCCGTTTTATTGTCACCTGTCTGCTGGACGCCTCTTAAATGAATCATTAGAGCCACCTGTGGTTGAATACCTGTTAATTAGAGGTTTGTAGTCTTAAGTGTGGCTTTTCTCCTACAACTATAATTGGGGTGTACATATTTTTGCAACATGGGCCTGAATGAATTTGTTAGGAAAATCACTTTTTTGTAAATGAACAAATCTTGTTTGTAATCAATGGCCCACATTTGTGGGAGTATTTTGTAGTTTATCGTAGAAAATGTTGATTCTGAAAAGAAGCTAAAGGTTTTCTGACAAACGTAGTGGGGTTCTACTCATTTATGCAGAGCGCTGTATGTGTGTGGTAGACATAACCGTATTGGTACTCTGTATCAACAAGTACTCAGATCCAAATATCGGTATTGTACCGATTTGAACAAGGCAGTATCGTTGCATCCCTGGTTAAAATAAAGCGTTTTGAGTTTAATGTTAAACAAGTCAATTATAATTTTAGGTAATTTCAGTTTTTTTGGAAAATAATTAGCTTGAGGATGTTTCTGTTCAGGCATTCTGTTGGTCAGCTCATTGAATCCTTTAGGACCCCTAATGGCGGTTCTTCCTCCCTGGTTTTTGGGCTCATTATCCCCATGAATCTTTGAAACTCAGTGGCTTCTTCCTCTGGCAGCAGAGCATGATGGCGCCACCACTGTGCTTTATGTCTGACCTGTTCCAGGTGAGGAAAAGCATTAGAGAGATGCTGGTTCTGCTGCTGCTCAGAACGGGTCGGGTCAGAGGGTGATGTGGACGGGGGAAAAGCCTGAGCAGGACTCCCTGCCTGCTGAAGGATCACTGACCAACCTGGACTGGATTTCTACTAAGATTATTGTAAAACACAAACGCATGTCGTAGCATCAATAAAGTTTGAACTGAATTATTCAGTTTACCCAAAACATTTCTGCTAAAGTCAGAAACCCTTCAGAACAAACCATGAGTCAGCAGTTCTGCAGCACTGCGCTCAAGTCCAAACCTGCTACAGGTGAAAATATTCTCTATGATCCTCCATCTCCAGAAAATACCTGCTTGTTTCCTGTTTGACACTTTGTGCTTGATTATTTGTTCAAATAAAAATCTTTTTTCCTTCCACAATTATGCTCTATAGCCTACCTTGTGTTGGTCTTTCACCTTAAATCCTGAGTAAATGTTATAAAGTGTTTGGAATATGTCATTTAAAAAAACATTTAGGTTCATGAATAGTTTTGGAGAGCACAAAAAAAACAAAAGTTAACCCTATAAAATTAATTCATATAATAGAAACAATTATTTTTGATTTTATGACAGTAATTTAGATAAACAGAATGAAGCGGATTAAAGAACCATAAAAAACAGAAAAATACAGAAAATCAAAATATTACACGTAAAAATGAAAATAGCATTTCAATCATTTCTCTTGAATTATTTATTTAAACTTTTTTTTCTCATTTATTTTTCTATAGGTTTGTCATTAAAATTGACACGGTTGCGTTTAATGTTCGGTTACCAAGGTAACGCGTTGTAATCCACCAACTCTAATCACGGTTTGAAGCCAAACCAGATTTGGTTCGGTAAAAATCGAGGGAAATTGTTCATCTCCAATCTGGTTGAACTGGACTGAAAAAGCGACTTTGAGTTTTCTGCCGTCTAATAACCGTTAGCTTTCACGGTCGTGTTGAAGGAGGACCCAAACCCAACAAAATAAGATGAGTGAATTCATGAAATAAAATAGAATTTACAGAATAACAGGAGAAAAAAGAAATAAACAGGAGTCCAACATTTTTTATATGTGTTTTTTATTGCCAGCTAATTTTTGTGTATCCATCTGCAATCCTACTGAATATATATATATATATATATATATATATATATCAGCTAAAGTGGGCCACTTTTGGTAAATTGTTTGGGACAATAATACAATAACATATATGCCTTTTTCATGTGTTTTTATGATCAATAATGACTGTTTTTTATATTTTTGTGTATATTATATGTATATTTTGTGAGTAATAGTAGGTGCTCCGGATTAGCCCTGCTTGACGACCCTGACTAAGATGGCATTGCAGTGACGGAAAGTTCTCCACGTCCTGCAACAAACTTCCTCATCAGTTCTATTGCTCTTTCTGTGTCTCTGTTATGTATTCTCCAAGCCACAGACGGTCTCTGCAGATAACCGCTTGTGCTGAGCCTGGTTCTGCCGGAGGTTTCTTCCTGTTAAAAGGGAGTTTTTCCTTCCCACTGTCGCTGCATGCTTGCTCAGTATGAGGGATTGCTGAGAATTACACGACGCAATCTTCTGTGGTTCTGTAATTTCTACACTAAACATTGTATTGTAATAACTCTTTTTGTAAAGTGCCTTGAGATGACATCTGTTGTGAAATGGCGCTATATAAATAAACTGAATTGAATTGAATTGTGTTGAAATTATGCAATAAAATATAATTATTTAGGCCCTACAGTTCTTGAAACATCAGCTGAGCCACCTTTTTTTATTTATTTTTTTTGCATATGCAGTTTCAGGTACAATGAGCCAGTCAAACTGCAAAGGGAAAAAGTGATTTATCCTCAACTTTCATAAACACAACTATTTATACAGCCTCATACTGCATTAAACAAATATGTAGCATCAAGGGTGTCACAAAAATACGATTTTTTTTTTTGTGTGAAAATGTGTTTTCTCAGCTGCTTAACAATAAATGAAACATTTAATATTTTAATGAAAAGAATAAAGTACTAATTCTTGTAAAAAGAAAAGGGATTTTTAAAGGATTGTAGAACACAGGGCTTTTATCGTTTTCCTTTTTAAAATAAATCATTACTTTTTTAAATGTCAGAGTGGCTCATTTTAAATAAAAAATAAGTTGTTTTTTTATCAGCAGATAAAAACTGTGTTTGTGTCAGTTTTGCTTTGAAATTATGCGTTATTTTTAGCCGTGTTTGGTTGTCTCTACATCTACTCTTGTGTGTGTTGTTTATGCAATGAAATGAAAAAGAAAGCTAAAAAAAAAAAGATTGTTGAAAGATGAATAATTAGTTTTGTGCCATGGAACACACTTCAAAGTGTCGGTATAATAGGAACAGCACTAGGTTGGTTTAAATCTTATTTGTCTAACAGATTTCAGTTTGTTCAGGTAAACAATAGATCTTCCTCAACCTCAATAGTTACTTGCGGAGTACCACAGGGTTCAGTGCTTGGGCCGATTCTCTTTACTATATATATGCTTCCTATTGGTAAAATAATTAGGCAGCATGGGATAAAATTCCATAGTTACGCAGATGATACACAGCTATATCTATCCATAAATCCTGATGAATCCAATCAGTTAGGTAGACTACAGGCATGTCTGGAAGACATAAAAACTTGGATGACTCTAAACTTCTTGCTTCTAAATTCTGATAAAACAGAAGTTGTCGTCTTTGGACCAGAAGCTCTGAAAAAGAAACTACTTAGTCAGCCCCTTCACCTGGACGGCATTAAATTAGCCTCCAGTAATAAAGCAAAAAACCTCGGTGTCATTTTTGACCAAGATATGTCGTTTAGAACTTACATTAAAGAAGTCTGTAGGATTTCCTTTTTTCACCTTAGGAATATTGCAAAAATTAGAACCATCCTGTCCAGGAATGATGCTGAAAAACTAGTCCATGCCTTTGTTACTTCAAGGCTGGATTACTGTAACTGTCTATTATCAGGTAGTCCACAGAATACAATTAAAAGTCTTCAGTTAGTTCAAAATGCTGCTGCTAGGATTCTGATGAATATTAAAAGAAGAGATCACATTTCCCCTGTTTTAGCTTCTCTTCACTGGCTCCCAGTAAAATCTAGAATAGAATTCAAGATCCTCCTTCTGACATATAAAGCCCTTAATAATCTAGCTCCATCATACATAAGAGACCTGATTGTTCCATATGTTCCTAACAGAGACCTTCGCTCTCAGACTGCAGGTTTACTGGTAGTTCCTAGGATTTCTAAAAGTAGAATGGGTGGCAGATCTTTCAGCTATCAGGCTCCCCTCCTATGGAACCGGCTCCCAGGGTTGGTTCGTGAAGCAGACAATTTGTCTATCTTTAAAACTAGGCTAAAAACTTTCCTCTTTGACAAAGCTTACAGTTAGAGATATGTTTATAGGTAGTTAGAGTCAGGTCAGACAGGTAGATAGGAAGAGACAGGTTAATGTTAGTAGTCAGGCAGAGTGTCAAAAGTTAGGAAGAGATAGGAAGAGGTAGAGTAGCTAGGTAGAGATAGATTAATGTAAGCCAGGTAAAGATCCGGAGCCGGTCGCGGCTTACCGCCGCGGAAGAAATGTGCCCCACAGGGGCCAGCCAGCGCCGGAGAGAGGTCCCTCAAGGGGATCCTCCCGCACAGTGCGGCCGCCCAGCCGGGTTGAATCCCCCGGGGACTGTGCGGACCCCACCCGTTTATCTCTTAAACGTTTCTCGCCCTCTTCAACTCTGTCCTCTCAGTTCTGTCTATTTTTCCTTAAGATAGTTGTCGACTATCGGTCTCGTGCCGGTATTTAGCCTTAGATGGAGTTTACCACCCACTTTGGGCTGCATTCTCAAACAACCCGACTCCGAGAAGACCCCGGCATGACGGGGGCCGTTACCGGCCCTACACCGTCCACGGGTCAGGAGGACTCAGACAGAGTGTTGGTAGCCAGGTCTCCTAGTAGCTAGGAGACAGGTTAATGTTAGTAGCTATGCTGCTTTAGGCTAGGCTGTTGGAGGACATTATTAGGGTCTGTTCCTACTTTCTCTCCTACTTCTCCCCAACTGCATGATGTGCTGTCAATTCAAGCACTAACCTGTTTTCTATTATAGTAGGTGCTCCGGATTAGCCCTGCTTGACGACCCTGACTAAGATGGCATTGCAGTGACGGAAAATTCTCCACGTCCTGCAACAAACTTCTGCATCAGTTCTATTGCTCTTTCTGTGTCTCTGTTATGTATTCTCCAAGCCACAGACGGTCGCGGCAGATAACCGCTTGTGCTGAGCCTGGTTCTGCCGGAGGTTTCTTCCTGTTAAAAGGGAGTTTTTCCTTCCCACTGTCGCTGCATGCTTGCTCAGTATGAGGGATTGCTGAGAATTCCACGACGCAATCTTCTGTGGTTCTGTAATTTCTACACTAAACATTGTATTGTAATAACTCTTTTTGTAAAGTGCCTTGAGATGACATCTGTTGTGAAATGGCGCTATATAAATAAACTGAATTGAAATTGAATTGAATTGAATTTTCTAATCGTTTTAATTTGTCAAAAAAAGAAAGTCTTCATCAATCATTTGTGTTGGGATGCAGAAAGTACCGATATTAAATGGTCAAGGGCCGTGCAAAATTAATCCAAGGGCCGTAAATGGCCCCCAGATGATGGTCCGTTTTACTAAAGTGGGTTTAAGAGAAATTGGGTCACCAAGAAAAACATAAATGTTTCCACAAATATGTTTATGTACCAAACTAACAGCATTTTTTAATGTATGCCATAAAGACAGATATTATACATAGTTTTTTATGTCCATGTTTGGTTTATAGATTTATCATCCTTATAATAGTTTAGTTGTAATAGTTATATTCGGTATGCCAGGCTAGTTACCATGCTGCTTTCTGGTTCAGTCTTGATATGAATTATTACCCCAATTACCATAGCAACCAGAAACCAATCAAATCACCTGTTACTTGTCAAACTCAGAGTAATGACAACAGTTTGAAATGCTTTGCAGTCATTGGCTCTAGATTCCAACCTTAAATGGCCAATTTTACCTGATCAGCCTACATAAACATTATTCATTTATTATCATTACGACTCCATCTTCCTTATTCATATTTTCGCTGATGATTAAATCTTTCCTTACCTATTAGATGATAATAGATTTCGACATAAAATGTGAAATAGGTTTTGTCCCCAAACCTTTAGCCTGTATCATGATCCACAGATACTGTTTCATTGCGGGCTTTTTCTTTGGTCCTATTGTGTTTTTAAGGCCACATTTTTCTCTCTAAGTAATAATTCCTCCTCCTGCTCATCCTGGTTGCGGTTTTTACTCAAAAATATAGAGCGACTGTGCTCCCGTAACACTAGAGGGCAGCATTGAGCACACCATCACATAGCGGAAATACTTTTTAAAATCACATTGTACCAAGTATAAGTGTTTTACCTTTTTACTTTTGTCTGAAATGTTAAACTGAAGCTGACCTTTAATTTTATACAGGATTTCATGGCATCTGCAGTAATGATGGTAATGATTATTAATAAAAATTAGTCTAATAAAACGTTGAGCTATTTGCTAAGAATATATTTCAGTTTTATACATTTTAATACTTAAGGCTAAATATCAGATTAGGAACCAAAATCAGATCAGATTTTAGGTTAAATGATCAGATTGGGATCAGGGCGCATTAAGTCTGGAATTTCCCTCCTATTTTAGCTGTAAAAAAAGGAAAAAGATGTTAAAAATAAATAGTTTTTTAGGAATTTTTATAAGAATTGATTCAGAATCAGATAACATATCAATATCACAGCACTTAGCTTTTCTGTTAATCCGTCAGAGTTTCATGGCAGATTTGGGTTTAAGGAGAACAGAAACAGAAAGTTTCTTCTCCATGTTTGGTTCTGGAGATGCAGACTATAGAAGGAGCCAGCAGTTCTGAACCCAGACCCAGATTATCATGAAAGGACCAGAATAGTTACAGGGATTACAATTGTTTTATGAATGTCCAAGATTTATAACAGATATTTAACTTAATATCCTTTTTGCTGGAATTTTGTCTTTATTTTTGCTTATTGTTTCACAATAAAAAAACATAGACACAAAATCAATATAAATCTGATGCATTTAGGTTTGTTTTCTCACGGAATTTTAAGATTTGATCATATTTCTATAATAAATTACGTGTTTTTTACATTAATTATATGAATCCAGCTCAGATTGACCCCTAGATGGCGTTATCCCCATGCTTCAGGTAAACCTGTCTAATGAAAGCATTGTGGTGTGTCTGTTTGACCTGAAGGTGGCGCCAGCACTAGTAGCAGATGTCATGCAGACGTCCTCTGTAGGTTCGTAGGTTTATGTGGATCATATATATATATATATATAAATATATATATATATATATGTATATATATATATATATATATATATATATATATATATATATATATATGTATATATATATATATATATATATATATATACATATATATTATATATACATACATACATATATATATATTATATATACATACATATATATTATATATACATACATACATATATATATATTATATATACATACATATATATTATATATACATACATACATATATATATATATATATATACTACTGCTTAATACTTTGCATGTGCAGAGCTGTTTTAACTATTTAACTTCTCAACTATTCTGCTTATTCGGACTATGAAGTATAACATTGATACTTTTTCATAATGTTCCACTCTTTCGTGCTCCCATTGAAATGAAAGGAAAAGCACCTTCAGCTAAATCTCGCCTGTTTTGCAAACCTAACTGCTTCCACATACTTCATCCTGCAAACACCATTCGAATCGGAAAACGTAGTGATCCCCTTCAGCTATTATTGTATGTCTCTGATTCTTCGTCACTTTTACGGTTTTCACACAATCCTTCCTCAAGTTTGTGGTCGCAAAAGGATCCGATTTCAGAAAAAGATAGATGCGTTGCTATGGTTACTGAACGTTTTGGCATTTCTGTACAATTCAGTTTATTTATATAGCGCCGTTTCACAACAGATGTCATCTCAAGGCACTTTACAAAAAGAGTTATTACAATACAATGTTTAATGTAGAAATTAGAGAACCACAGAAGATTGCGTCGTGTAATTCTCAGCAATCCCTCATACTGAGCAAGCATGAAGCGACAGTGGGAAGGAAAAACTCCCTTTTAACAGGAAGAAACCTCCGGCAGAACCAGGCTCAGCACAAGCGGTTATCTGCAGAGACCGTCTGTGGTTTGGAGAATACAGAACAGAGACACAGAAAGAGCAATAGAACTGATGCAGAAGTTTGTTGCAGGACGTGGAGAATTTTCCGTCACTGCAATGCCATCTTAGTCAGGGTCGTCAAGCAGGGCTAATCCGGAGCACCTACTATAATAGAAAACAGGTTAGTGCTTGAACTGACAGCTCATCATGAAGTTGGGGAGAAGTACAACTTCTGCTCATATTTCACTTTTTCTGCACATTCTATACCTTAAAACGTAGATATGAATTTCTGGATTTAGGAAATGTAACAAAATATAATGTGACAGTCACAGATTTTTGGCAAATTGACCAAAAGCAAAAAAAAAATTGGAGCGTCATGTGAATAGGAAAATGATTGACTGAGCAGAAATTTAGAGCAGGACAGCTTGATTCTGACCTATATTTGTAAAGTCATATCTTAGAAAACGATGCGATGTACAAACATGAGCTTTGTCATAGTTTGATTTCAGACCCTCCTCACGCTCATGATCTAATAACTTTTATGACCATAAATTTGACTTGTTTTTTTCTAGAGTAACAAATCAGGTTTGATTCAGAAATACCAGAATCATCCTCATTTTTACAAAATCCCTGCTCTTAGAGAAATTGAAGTACAGACACAAAACAAAGGATGATGTTTCATCAAAGCCTGCTGACACTTAAAGTGAAAGAATCATTTCAATAGCCCTGTAACTCTTTTTTGAGTTACAGGAAATAGTTTGGGACCAAGGACAGTTTAGAGCAGGGATCCCCACCTCCAGGCCTCGAGGGCCGCTATCCTGCAGGTTTTAGTTCTTTCCCTGGTTCAACACACCAGAATCAAATAATGGCTCGTTAGCAGAACTTTGCAATGCTGAGGAGGAAGTTAGAGAATTTGAATCAGCTGTGTTGGAGCAGAGACGCCTGGAAAACTGGTAGGACATCGACCCTTGAGGCCTGGACTTGAGGATCCCTGGTTTAGAGTTTTTCTCATTTTTATTCACATATTTGACATACATTTACGGCTTTAATATTATATTTTAAACAAACTGAGTAGGATGAGAGCGTTCCCCGATCCGTTCCGATGAAAACGGTCCATTGCTGATATCCGTAGGCCTTATGGTTCTGAAGATATGAAGAGTTGATCAGCAGCTGCGTTACCTGGTAAAACGGCTAATAAATGTTACCATGGATACTGTCTACCTCTGTCTACCTGCTGCAGTGACAGCTGGTCTGTGATTGGTCGATAATAATGACAGGTATTTTATGGAATAGAGGGGAACTATAAATGGAGCTCCCTCTTGTGGTAGATTGGAGAATTACCTTACAAATGCTGCTTGTAATAAAAAAGTTTAATCTGCCCCAAACGCTTTAATTTTACCATGCTTATTATCCACTTGGATTTACGAACGCCCCAGACGTGCTTCTGTATTTTCTCTTGTGCCAATTAGATGTAAAACACAATCAGGCCACAGCAGGACTGCAGTCTGTGTTTTATTCATCAGCTTTTGTTATTTTAGAGTTATATAGTATAGTCCCGGAAGACAATCAAGTGTTTTAAGGGTAAATTAGTCTAAAGCTTCTTAAATTAAGTGAAATAATCTGCCAATTAAATAAAACCATCTGCCCTTAGTGAGAATACTCAAAATAAGATTAATAATCTAACAACTTCTGCTCTTGCTTAGTTTACAAATCTCAAAATACGATCAAAAATACTTTTAAGATGGAAACAAGATTTTTTGTCTTGGTTAGACGGACGCTTTTTGCAGTGTGGTTGTAAAGTCTAAAAACTGCAGGGAGGGAAGAGCTGAGAAGCAACAGGAATTCTTGTTGTTTTTCTGTTTATAACTGGTCTTATTATAGTTTTTTGGAGTGAATATCATCATCATATTTTTGTTTGTAAGGTCTTTGAATGACTGAATGATGAGTTTTGTGTCAGTCTGAAGCACAAACAGGTTTCCTGACCCGTCTGACGGCTTCTTCCTGGAAACCGAGTGAGGAGCGTTTCCTGATCGCAGTTATTGTCCTCGCTGGCTCACATCCATTAGCTCACGTTTGAGTGAATGAACGCTGAAAAGAATCGCTCTGTAAAGACGCGGCGCCACCAGGGAGCATCTTTTCTCCCGATGAACGGCAGGTCAAAGGTCAACCTGCACAAACACTCCATTAACCCGACTGCTCCCAGACATTTTAGGGCCTGAGTTACTGCTGGACTCACCTCCTGGTTCTATTATGGGCTAAAAGAGAAGCGGAGGTATTCAGAGGGCGACCACATCATTACTGCCGGTTCCATTTTCTCGCTGCTTTTGCAGGTGAATCTCCCATTAGACCACAGAAGCAACAACCATTTCCTGCAAGTTAGTTCAGGTCTGCAACCAACACTGATTAGACTTTCTAAATATTATCTTAGAAAAACTCTGGAAAATGTTTTTTTCCGCTGTTATTCCAAAACAAACCGTTCGGCAGAATATTTTGGAAAGGAAAACTTTCTTCATTTATGTTCGTTTTTTTTAATTTTCTGTTTCTGATTTTAGCTGCCAAGCTCCAGATCAGATTAGAGATGATTGTGGAAAATTGTTCCATCTTTGTTCGGGTGACATCACTATTAAATCATATTAGAGACGATTTCTGAGCCAAAACACAGAGAGGAACGCAGCAACAGGAGCGAGAAGAAGCGCTGTACGTCTGCTAGTAGAGGAGAGAACCTCACCTGGCTGCCTTGTTGGTCCAAAGCTGTTATTGCTCATCTAAAATAATCCCTTTCTCCTCACGGTGGCGAACCAGGTTGAAACCAGGTTCCACTGCAGCCTGCAGCCGTCTGGTCGTATGAAATCCATGAACTATAGGGTGAACTATAGCGTTCGCCCATCCAGACATCAGCTGATCTCACTTTTCTGTCCCTGTCTGGTTATTTATTCCCGACTGAAACATGAGGAAATATCATCTAAAAGCAGACGGGATCTAATGATGTCAACACTGACTTTACAAACATCCTTCATATCTGCAGAGCTGCATTTTCCAGGCAGCAATAAAGCAAACTTCTGGTGGTTCTGGATCTGTTTGAGGTAAGAGTTCTGACATCAGATACTGGAGATGAAATCCATATAAAAATGTTATTTTTTTATCATATTATCTCCATGTCGTCTCGTCTTTGTGTTTTAGGGGAAACAAAGCGATCTAGAAGGTCTGTTGGGAATCTCATGGGTTGGTCTATTAGCTCCACATTTAGCCAAACTAAAAAAGTCTGAAGGTTGGGCTCGGTTGACCCGTTGGATCAGTACCAGAACTCCTCTACAGCACATTTAGCCTCAGTAATTGTCTTCGTGTCTCCTCTCTGCCACAGCGTCTCGTCGTTCTGATGGAAGACGACATTTCCTTATTTAAAGGTTGGATGCTCCTTGGGTACCGGTCCAGAGGCCCGGACCAACAGAACCGCCTGAACGTAGAGCTGGATATGAACTACCTTCTGCATGTTCAGCAGCTGTTTGTTCCATGTTTCAGGCTTTAGTCACATTAAGCTAAAAAAGTGTCTGAGTGAGTGTTTCATTGCTGCTCCTGCTGGGTGAATACGGCGCAGCGGGAAATCAAATCATGCAGCGTCTGCAGAAACCATCAATGCATGGGCAGCTAACCAGACCGAGAAAGGAACCAGAACCACCGGGCATCTGGGCTGAATTAGAGAGAGAGAAAATCTCCAGCTTCCAACTCTATGTCCTGATACAGACTGTAACGCTAGAAAATCCCAGGGATGTGTGTTTTAGATCGATATAGACCCAACAGATCACATCTGGAGAACCTGAGGAATAAGGAGATCAGAAAATAAAACCCGTCCTCCAATTCATTTAAGTTTTTGGTTTGGTAGAAGTATCCGTATTGGTACTTCGTATCGGCCGATATTCAGATCCAAATATCGTATCGGTTTGACCAACGTGACATTGTTGCAGCTTTAATATAAAGATGAATCCTCGGTTTTATCTCTAACCAGGAGAGGAAAGGATTACTGGGTACCAGTGAAGTCATGGTTGTAGATAACGGGGTCACACCCTGCTGGAAATGCTCCCCACGCTGAGCTGTAGAAGCTCTGAGCGCTACCAGGATCCCCTGCTGAACGAACGTCTGGGATTGGTTTAGAGGAGATGAGGAGGAATGCAGAAAGTTCTCAGTGGAAAGGAGTCGTTGGAGACGCTGTCATGTTGCTGTTTGGTTGAAACGTATCAGGTAAGCTATGATAGGCTGATGTGTGCCTCAATGGTCCCGACATAACTAAAAATAAAAGCAGAAATGTATCTAATTTGTTTTTCCTTTTCCTTATTTCGTGCATTTTCGTCAAGAAAAATAAATAATTTTTTTTCCCCTTAGAAATGCATTCCATGTTTTTACATTCCCTCGTCTCCTATTTTTACTTTACCTTATGCATTTATGCCTCATTATGCAAACGAGGAAGGCGGCCCTTCTTGTTCCAACTCCTCTACTATTGGTCAATAAACAGGAAGGAGGAGGATCCATGTGCAGATGGATTTTTAATGCCTGCCACAAGCCACTTCCTCCAAAATCTGAAGAAATAATGGTTCAGCTTCATAATTAGAAGCCTCTCACTCAAAATGTATATGCAAAACAATAACTAGTAATCGCAGACTGTGTTACTTCCAGCTAAAATAGCAACGTGCCTGTTTCTTCTGCAATCGTCTGAGACATCTCTGGTAGGACTTCACTTCCAGTCAAACAAGGCGTTCTGCTGAAACGGCCTAAAGCACAGGCATGGACGATAGATGTGCATGAAGGAGGAAAAGGGGAAAAAATATTTAATATTTTTCTCGACAATAATGCATGTGTAAGGAAGAGGAAAAACAAAATAGATCTTTTTGATTAAAATTCATGTGTAAGGAAAAGTCTAAACTTTTTTTTTGTTGCCAAAAATGCACGAATAAAGAAAAAAAGAGAACTACATATATTTCTGCTTTTATTTGTAATTCTGTGGGTCATGAAGCAACTGTCTCATGATAAGATTTAATCTCAGATGTTTTGTCTGAATCTCATGCAGAACACTCAGCAGAAAGCTCTTCTCTGGCCTGCAGGCGTCTGTTTCTGTTCAGCCTTTGGAGTAAAAATCTGAATATGAAACGTTGAGTTTGATCATTTTCTGCGCTGGTAAACAGCTTTTTTTCTCTCTCAGGTTTCCCACAGTGAGGCTGCAGTCATGTGAAGACATGCCTGCCATGCCACACCCATGTGATAATGTACAGCGCTGCATGGCCTATACTTACCCAGCTCACCGCAGAACTCTGCCCTGCAGTTAGGCTGAGAATGTGCCCCCCCCCCTCAGACGGCTGGGATCTGCATGTGTGGAAGGTTTCTCTGCGACATTTTTCAGTCAAGTGGATAAATTCCTGCCGTGTTTCCTGCTGCCACTGAAACACTTTGGTTTGCTTTGGGATTTTTATTCATTGCATGTTTTGCATAAAGAGGTTAGCATGAAATTAGCATAGCTGGAGACCCAGAGGGACGACAGTGGGACAGAAAACGCCTTTCAGCCATTCTGCAGATTTCCATCATAGAGGAAAAACCTGTAACCCCATGAGAGTTGATCCAACCAATGAATCTGAACCAAGCTAGTGAATATTTAGCTTCATTTCATGTTAACGGCTCAATTCTATGGGAGACTGTTTAAAAAACACACTGTAAACCTAAACAGAAGAGCAAACTCAAAAGTTTTATAGTCATCGTAATTAAAAGTAGCAAATAAGACTTAGAATCAGATTGAACTTTTACTTTAGTTATGTGTTTATTGTAATTAAAGATGAATATATTCGTATCATAGGTTATAAATAAAGAGATGTGATAATAACGGGATGTAAGGCCATGAATGTGACCACAGCTTCATACGCAGAGGTCTGAAGCTTACCAAAGCCCACATCAACATACATTTATGTAAGTATAAAACCTGTTCTTTTAGGTCTCTGATTTATGACTTATTCTCCAATGTTATGGGGCTTCTGTGTCACCTGGTTCATTATTAGTATTCATGACCTCCAAAACAGTTTGTATCTTTGAATTTTGTTCTGTATTTTGTCAGGTGGTTAATTAAAAAATGTAATAACATTTAAGTAATATGAGAATAACAATGATAATGACGACACATTCAGGCTCACCTTCCGTTTATTTAGAGGTTTGCAAGACCGGCTTTAATTTTTAAATTTTAAACTGGTCATTATATTTGTATATCAGTGAAATATTTAGCTCTTAGCTTAGTGTTTAGTTTGCAAACGGATCTTTTAGCTTCCTAAATATACATTTAGTTGTAAACTGAGATATTCAGTCATGAATAGAATAAAATGGTGCAAATATGACTTAGAAAATTTAACCAACATTTTTTTTTCTCTTATGACAGCCTTAAAAACGTTTTTAGTTTAAAAACAAGTTTAATAAATTTAAGGAATGAGCAGGAAAAACTTAAAGAAACTGATATAACATAACTCTGGGGAAAATTAGCTGCTGAAATACTGAAGATGGCGGAAGAATGACAGCTGCGCTTTAGCTGGGACAAGGCCGAACAGAATACAAGACCAGGCAGAAAAAAATGATTATATTATAAAGATGTGCCAATTCTGACCTAATTGTATTATTGAAACATTATAATCGTGTTTTGTTAACACTGGAAGTGTCGTCATATCTCTTATTGTATACAAGTTTTCAGAGTTATTGTGTAGCAAAGTGGTTAGTGCAGATGTTCAGAAACCAGAGGCCCTTTTCTGAGTTCAAGTCCAATCCCCTTCTTTTTATTTTTTTTGCCTTATAGCGACACAAATTTATGAAGCAATAACCCAACACGTTTACATTTAGTTCAATCTACAAAATGATTTATTGCTAAAACAACCCAAATCAGTTTGGTGGAAATGATTTACGTCATTTTATTAAGTTCACCCAGCAAGTTCTTTTTTTAGTGTGCACTCTCCGCCATATTTGACTGTAGGAAGCTTTTTCAAGGTAAGGAAATTTTATTTGAATAGCACACGTTCAAAACAAGGCAATTCTTTTTTTATTTTTTTATTTTGAGCAGTTGTATACATTTTAACAACATTCATATTCTCAGAGTAGGCTGAATCTACAAGCTTACATACATACATACATACATACATACATACATACATAAATACCTACATACATAAATACCTACATACATACATACATACATACATACATACATACATACATACATACATACATACATACATATATACATTGAGAGTGGTACATGTCCCCACTAAAAAAAAAAACACCCTGCTGCCTTATCTGGTGAAGTTTGTGGATGTTTACATCCTAAGCTGTGTAATGCAGCAGACAACGAGGTTAGCAAACACAACCGTAATAACTTGCCCCACTACTCGCTACTTGTAGTACCTCAGTGATTGAATAGTTTCCAAATTATCTTACGAATTTAAATCCCTTCCTCGGCACTATATTCTGTTAAAACTTTTTCTTTATACTTTTTGTTGAATTTGCAAAGAGTTGGGCTCTGCTTCTAGATCCGGACCCCTTGCACAGAAACGCACATACTTTTTCTGGTTCAGTGCACAATCTGCACTTTAAAGGTGCTTTACATGATTACAGAAACATGGAAATTAAAAACATAGAATCAGTAAGAGAAAGCATAAACAAACATTTATAAAAGAAATAGCATTTGATTAAAAACAACAATTTAGGATAAAAACATTAAATAATAGCATCAGTTACTCATAAGCGAGTCTAAATAGATAAATTTTAATTTTAGATTTAAAAGAGCTCAGTGTCTCTGCAGCTTTGTTTTCTCCTGGTAGTTTGTTCCAGATATGAGGAGCATAGAAACTAAAAGCTGCTTCTCCATGTTTGGTTCTGGTTCTAGAGACGATCAGTAAACTAGAGTGGTCTGGATGGTTTGTACCATGATAGCAGATCTCTAATGTACTCTGGTGCTAAACCATTCAGTGATTTATAAACTAGTAGGAGTATTTAGAAGTTTATTCTCTGAGCTACAGGGAGCCAGAGGAAGGACTTTAGAACTGGGTTGATGTGTTCTACTTTCCTGGTTCTAGTGAAGAACACGAGCAGCAGGACATACCAATAGTTCCTCCTTTGTTTCACACAAAACCCAGTTGTTGTTTTTTTGTTTTAAACACACAGCTTGGTGGGTCTGGTTGTCCTTACAGTGCCAGGTTAGATTTGCTCTACAATAGGGATGATGATGATGATGATGATGATGATGATGATGGATATTAAAGATGCTGCATTGCTGACTTCATTCCGTGCAAAGGATGATAACCAACTTAACGTTTAGGGACAAAAGAGACAGGACTCAACAATTAAAAATGTTAAACTTTGGAAGGCAAAAAATGTGAAGTTTCAATAAAATGTCAATTTAAAAAAAACACAAATGAAAGAAAAGGGAATTGATTCAGCTGCTTCAGCAACTATTAAAAAATATTTTTGTCTCATTTCCATATAGAATAAACTTCTTACTTGAGAAAAAACATTTTAAAATCGGAGATATGAATAACTTTGGTGTTAACAATAAACTATAAATACAAACATTTACACACACGGGGGTCCCGTACCAAAGCTACAGGGGTAACTAGCTGCAGTCTGCTGCCTTCAGATCCACCATGCAGACCCAGATTGTTTGTTTGTCCCGGGTTCAGTGGAGGACGCGTCTCATCAAGCTGAACTAGCGTGCCACTAGAGGTAAAGCCTCCCTGTCTATTATATTCACTTAAAACAGGTTCAATAGCAGATCATTCTCTCTATTATCCTGAGGGACAACAGGAACAACGCCCTTCTGGACAAGTTGAGAGGTCTGCTGGGTAAATCTGGGCTGCAGGAAAGACGGGATTAGTTGTCATCAAAGGGGCGAGACGGCAAGTCTTCTAGCAGGAAGTGGGTGTTATAACCGTATTTCTGAGGTTTCTCAGCCCAGACGTTGTTGCTCCACAGGTACAAGTGTTTGACACTGGTGTTGGGTCACACACAGCCATTGGGTGGCGCTAATCCACATTCTAGCTCCAACAGGAGAAAAGAAGACCAGAGGTCTTATAAAGGCTTGTCTCCAACCCATCTGCCCTTTTTATCTCCACTGATTCCTTCTGGGAAGCCGCATTGGAAGGGACCAATCAACAATCCATGCTCTTCCAGTAAAGACCATGCAAAGGCCTTGGTCAAGGGGAGACATTCCCTACGTCATGCTTCCTTCGCTGGTCAGGGGAGAGGACGCCAGTTTCTGGGAGAATGTCACTCCAAACAAGGAAAAGACTGCCGATCGATCAGGTGAATCACAAACCACTGATGAAAAAAACCCATTGTTCTGCCCTCAAAGCCTGCAGAAAGCCTAAGTTAAAGATGCTGTGAGAGGGAAAGGGAGCCGAACCCTGCAGGATGTGAGCCAACCAGAAGCTGCATTCATTCACCGCAGCAGACCGATATGAGGTGAATGCTGCGCTGGAAAAGCTACAAAAGGTACTGTTCAGTGAAGGAAGGTTGGAGCTGGTCGCTGCTTTAGCCGAACTAGAGAGGACGAAGTCGAAGTCCCAGTTAAAGTGCTAACTGTGGAACCCAGGGCTTCAGTAGGCTAACCATAGCAGCCATTTGTTAGCCTGCCACCTAACATAGTAGGTACCGCCCCCCCCCCCTCCCTTCATCATCCATGGAGAAAACTTGGAGGTCTTTAATCGTTCAGTAAGGTCTGCCTGGGCAGAGACAAGATTAGTTTAAGGCAGGGATCATCAAGTCCAGGCCTCAAGGGCCGATGTCCTACCAGTTTTACATGTGTCTCTGCTCCAACACAGCTGATTCAAATTCTCTAACTTCCTCCTCAGCATTGCAAAGTTCTGCAGAGGTTCTGCAAACGAGCCATTATTTGATTCTGGTGTATTGAACCAGGGAAAGAACTAAAACCTGCAGGTTACCGGCCCTCGAGGCCTGGAGGTGGGGGATCCCTGGTTTAAGGGTTGTGTGTTTCATTGTGTTTTGTTACCTTGTGTAAGATTTCATCTGGTATTGTTTGGGTAGAAACAGGACGTTTAACCAGTATTTTTAAAGGTTTTCCGACCGAGAGTCGTTTTAAATCCGGCAGTCGGAAAACTCGATATGACAAGAGTTTTCTTTGTTTAATGTTTGATAAATGAATCAAAATGGCTTTAGGCGACACCACATGGGTTAGCAGTAGATCACATACTCTTGCATTTCATAAACAATAAAGATTGCTATTGACGTATTAAAAATAGAGATCGATTTTAAAATAAATTGTTAAAACACAGAAAACTAATCTTATTAGCCATGTTGGAAACCACCTTCTTAGTGCATCAGAATACTGAAATTAGACTGAATACTCGTGTGATTCATCGATAAATAGAAGTAATTTTCCAAAGGTCATAGATTTCTGAACCAGTGAATTTTTAAACAAAGCTTTAATCAATCCAAATAATTTATTTTTCCTTGCATTGTTTATTGGTTTAGATATAAATCAATGGTGCTAAATAGTAAAATATTTCAGTTATTGCAAAATAAGCCTTAGTCTTTAAGCATCAACATCAAGATTTATGGTTTCCAATCCTGTGCATATTTATCCATTCATTGTGTTCTTTATTTTGTGGTAGTCAAGTTTATCATTCCTTTTAATACGTAGTGTGTGTTACTACCTTTAAATGTTTAATTTAATTCCATCCTTTTTTAAATTCCCTTGTATTTTGGGGAAGTCCTTATTTGTCCATTTTTCCACATACATAGGAATTAATTTGTTATTCAGTGAACGTCTAGAGCTCATTCCTTCACCTTAGTCTAATTACCACAGCCTTAATCAGGTGGGTAATCATAAACAGTAGTTAAGACTGAAATATTTGGATATTAATATAGTTCCTGAACATCAGGTGAATCCCCATATATAATAATTTTCCATAAATTTACTAATCTTCTTAATTGCCATAAGCAATCCTTCATTACTATTCACAGCCAAAGTATTGCATCCTTCTGTGGCCTCAACACTGTGAAAACTTTAATTAGTCCCTAAACTAACTCTGAGGCTTTTAGCTCTGCTGGAGCACTCTAATCCCTAGTTGATCTTACTTTACTGCTTTTGATGCTTATTTTATTGTATGTTTAGTTTTATCCCTGTATTGGTTGTTTTTATTTCTGTACAGCACTTTGATCTGCATTATCGCAGTTTTAAATGTGCTTTATAAATAAATTGATGATGATGATGATGATAAAACTCTCAGTGAGGGTAGTGCTGTCAGAATAACACTTTGTCTTTACATTCAGTATGAAACCTGTCACAGATAGAATAGGTGGTGTTCATCTGGTTTTTAAATAAACAACCTGGTCAATAAATGCATTTTTAATACTTAAAACCAACATAGGGCAATATAATAGAATATTACTATAAAATAACAGAGGCATGCATCAATCTTACTAATTTATTTGCTGAATATGTCATCATCCAGTTGTTACAGCTCAGATCAGGATCAGGTAATCCAGAGTAACAAATCAACCCGTCACGAAATTGGATGCTGCTGATTTAACGGATCTTCTAGCTGCTCTAAGGACACCTCCTCTATAGCCTACACACAGGAACAGCATGAAGCGACGTTATTGACCAGGAGGAAGGCACAGCTCACATATCGGACTGTTTTTCAGCATCACAACAGATCAATGTTGGTGAGAGCATAGGGAGAAAAGAAGGCTAATTGATGTCTTCTCGTTCTGCAGACTCCTGCTAAACTTGAAGAGGAACAAGTGGATAGATATCATTCTTTCTCTCTGATTCATCATCTTCATGAATCGGCTGCCTTGTGGAGCTTCACAGCATGAAGTCAGGATGCTAACAGAGTCAGGGTGCTAACGGAGTCAGGGTGCTAAAAGAGTCAGGGTGCTAACAGAGTCAGGGTGCTAAAAGAGTCAGGGTGCTAACAGAGTCAGGGTGCTAACAGAGTCAGGGTGCTAACAGAGTCAGGGTGCTAACAGAGTCAGGATGCTAACAGAGTCAGGGTGCTAACAGAGTCAGGGTGCTAACAGAGTCAGGGTGCTAACAGAGTCAGGGTGCTAACAGAGTCAGGGTGCTAACAGAGTCAGGGTGCTAACAGAGTCAGGGTGCTAACAGAGTCAGGGTGCTAACAGAGTCAGGGTGCTAACAGAGTCAGGGTGCTAAAAGAGTCAGGGTGCTAACAGAGTCAGGGTGCTAACAGAGTCAGGGTGCTAACAGAGTCAGGGTGCTAAAAGAGTCAGGGTGCTAACAGAGTCAGGGTGCTAACAGAGTCAGGGTGCTAACAGAGTCAGGGTGCTAACAGAGTCAGGGTGCTAACAGAGTCAGGGTGCAACAGAGTCAGGGTGCTACAGAGTCAGGGTGCTAACAGAGTCAGGGTGCTAACAGAGTCAGGGTGCTAACAGAGTCAGGGTGCTAACAGAGTCAGGGTGCTAAAAGAGTCAGGGTGCTAACAGAGTCAGGGTGCTAAAAGAGTCAGGGTGCTAACAGAGTCAGGGTGCTAAAAGAGTCAGGGTGCTAACAGAGTCAGGGTGCTAACAGAGTCAGGGTGCTA
>JAPXFQ010002413.1:0-102500 GCA_028564705.1 Apricaphanius iberus
CCTGCGTGTCGGGGTTTCAGCGGGTGGCCGTGGCGGGTGGCCGGCATCTCTGGGCCCGATCAGTCAAATTGGCACTGGACATTCTCCTGGGTCTTGGTCCAAGCACTCTGCGGGGTGCTGGGGTGGGGGCCCTTGGACCTGTGCTGGTCGGCCTCCGCGGTGGACTGACTGGGTGTTGGGGTGTGGGCTGGTGGGTGGGGATGCTGGGTTCGGTAGCCTCCCGGCCATCGTGCGGTAGTAGCAAGGCTGGAGGGTGTCGGCCTAGGGGGTTGGCCGCCTGGGGCTTCGGTCTGCTCACGTGCCTGGCGCGGCATGTCCGGGGTATCCGAGTTGGTGCTGCGCCAGGTTCCGGCCTCAGCGCGGGGGCCCTCAGGCGCTGGCGGTGCTTGGGGCCTCTCTTGTTGACGGGGAGGCTTTTACCATCTAGCACAGGCGTTCTCCCGAACAGGGTGCGCTTGGGACGGGGGGGGTGTACGGGGGGAGGGTGGCCTAAACTCAGCCTGGGTGTCTAGTGTCCTGTGTTTTGTTAGTAGTTTGAATGTTGGGAGGGAATTAGGTCTGCCCCTGGGGTGGGGGCGGGCAGATGGCCTGGGCCCCAATGGTCTCGGAGGGGCCGCTGCCGTGGGCCGCGACTTGACGTGCTGGGGCCTCCCTCCCCTGGTGGATCAGCTGAATGGGGGTGCCTATTGGGGTCAGCAGGGGAGCTGGCTCCCTGGGGTTGGCATCGTGTCACCCCATATATTTCCTCCCCATCCCCATTTGCCTCTGTCCACCTGCTCCTTCATTCTACCATTCACAAGGCCTTGGGACGTGGGCACGTCACTGGGGTGCGGGATGGAGTTTCCGTCTTTGCTACCCGGTGGCGGCCTGAGTCCCAATTTTATTGAGCAACTTAGACGCTTAAACTTGCAACATTTACATGACACACACACATGTAGGGACCTGACGGTGAGTGCGCCTCGGCACTGGAGGCGGGTGCCGGTACCCACTGTTTAAATGCATCTAGACACTTAGGGCCCAGGGAGGGAGATGGGGGTACCTGGCAGTATTCCTATGTCCCACCCCTCTGTTTTAAGTGCACATTAAAACAACACGCACACGTCTCTCCGGGTGCAGGGGCAGGGTGCTCTATCGGGGCGTCTGTCCCCGGGCCTGGGAGTATAGAGTATGTATGGGGTGTATGAATGAGAGTACAGCGTCCTTTTTTCGTGTGTCCTGTATTTGTAAGAATGTGTGCGCATGAGAGGGAGGGTACATATGAGTGTCTCTGTCTGTCTATGTTTACTTGTCAGGTTGGGTGTTTGGCTGCCCTCTGGCCTGGTGCATCTTCTTCCCCTCCGTCACTCCCCGTCGGTGATGGATGGTCCTGCCCGCTGGTCGATGATGGGGCCGGGGGTCCCGGTTGCGGCCCGGCTCGGTCCTGGTGCATGCCTAGGTGGTCCTGGGTGGGCCGGTGTGTCGGGCGGCCGCTGTTTCGGGCCGACATCCTCCTTGGATTGACTGGGGCACCTCTTATGGGGGTGCCGGGGTTGTGAGTAGGTTGGTGCCGTTCGGTGGATCGGTGGGGACTGTGCCCGGCGCCCAAGCTCCTGCCAGTTCCATGAGTTCTACTGCCTGGTCGGTTCATCTGTGGGGGCTGTCCGGTATTGGCTGGGCCCAAGATCTTGGCGGTCTGCATGGGGCGGGATCTGGACCCGGGAGCTGGTAGATCTAGATCTCCAGGTGCTGGCTGGGCGCGGCCTGGGGAGGGCCTACATCCGCTGTGGCTTTACTGTGGCTCCCTGGCGTGTGGGTGTCAGGGGGGGGCCGGGTTGTTGGCGGTGGGTATTGGTCCGGGGTGGCGGCAGCGTGTATTGTCCGTCAATCGGCTGCAGGCGCCTCCTGCCCGGCGGCGGCGGCGGGGGACCCCTCTCGGCGGGTCCCTGGTCGGTGCCCTGCTGGGGGGCAGGGTGGTCCTGTTCCGGGCCTGCCCTGGCGTAGCCGGTTTCCGGCGGAGCCAGTGGGCTCGTCCATGCGATCTCTCGGGGCCCCAGCATTGGGGCTGCTTGGTGTTCCCCTGGGGCTTCCATCTGTTCCTCTCTTGGTGGGTGATCGGCCCTGCGCTGGTCCGCCTGCGGCTCCTGCGCTCTGTGGGACCCTGGATGCATGCGTCTCCTGCCTCCTTCATGTCTGTGTCGATTCCTGTAGGACGGATTGACGGTTCCTTACACCAGCTATCAATCACTTGCATAGGGAAACCTTATTCAGACATGCATGCTTGCACACACACATAGGTGTGGGGACATTGGTATGGACGGACATATCTTGAGCTGCGGTTATTGTCATTAGTTAGCTTTTAACAGGAGCCTAACAGAAACATTAGTATTGTGTTTATTAATCCATGCTTGTGTGTAGTGAATGTGTAATTCTTAATTTTTATTACTGGATCTGAACTATTGGTGTGGTTCTGTTCAGCTCGTTGTTTTTGTTTGTTTTGTTTTACCGCTTCTCTGCCATCCGGCAGAGGAGGAGGACTGGGATGTTTTCTTGTGTTCTTTGTTTGCCTCCCTGTCTTGTGTCGTCAGTTCGAGTCTCTGCTGGTGCGGTTTCTCTTCTTCACCTTCATCCTTTCTTCCTTCTTTTCTCGGTTTCGTGTCCATGACTTCAGGAAATTGAACCCTCAGTAATCACTAATAAAGATTTTTTAATACATATACATCAAGTGGCGTACTACAGCGAAGCTGTAATACTCTGCTTGGGAAAGTAAATATGTTGGGCTTATACTTGGTACTCAGACACCAATTCTGAGTGGCAAACTGCTTGACAGGACATGAAAAAATAAAAAAAGTAAAAAAATAAAAATGTATTGTTAACTAGCTTAAAACGATATAGTTGCATGTGTTAACTTGCTATCATTTAGCTAAAATTACCTGCATCCATCAGCAAAACTCAAACTGCAGCTTGTTCGGAAAAAATCTCTGCAGGGTTCGTAGCCTTTTGCTGCGTCTGGCTAGTTTGCTTAACAAGCTACTTTGCGGCACCTGTCTGTGATCGATGCTTGCTTAGCAGGTGTGTATTTAAGTAGTGTTTAAAGACAGCTTGCAAAAATATGTTACCAAACATTAAACGGCAGTAACAGCTGAAAAAGGTGCGGAGAACAGAGGGCGCTGACAAGGAAAGTGCGGGGGACAAATCCCATTTGTATTCCACGGCTGTTACACCCATCGATGGGGGGTCAAATGGGGGAAGAAGGCTTTTTTTGGGAGGGTTTTGAGACCCCCCCCCCATTCACCATGGCAGCAAGGGGAAAGCTGTCAGCAGGGCAAATTAATGAGTGCCACAGAAAAGGCATATGTGGTAAAAAGAGTACAACCCCTTAGCGATGTAGAGTTGCCCGCATTTAGGTAACGTTAAGTAAATAATATTAACTTTAATCTAAATAATTTATCTGGTAGCTACTTTATCTACCCCTGACTTAAGTGACAGTAATAGTTCAGGTATAACTTTATTGACAGGTTGACAGAACAAATAGAAATAGCCTGTTTAAAGGCTTTTTCAAATTAAAAATGTTTTTTTTTTCTCTCCTTCACCTCTAAGACAAAAGACAAATCAATCGCAAAATTTGTGGAAATGGTCAACAAATCGCTCATTGTAAATGTCTGTCTTGCCTTTAAGATGCATGAAGTTGGTGGCGCAGCATCATCAGCATACCTTGCATTAAAAGAGATACAAGTTAATCAGTTACCTGTTGATACTGTACCCACTTTTGAATGTGACTCCTTATTGAATGTTACATCAATCTCTGCAAAGCATCCTGCAGGATTTGCCCATAGAGAAACTGTATAGCCTAATTACAATACTAGTCAGTTTGGATATTAATTATATGAAAATTGTACCGATGGATGTACTGTTAAAAAACAAACAAATTTTTTAAATCAGTGGGGACAAAATAGGGCTGGACGATACACAAAAAAGCATATTGATAAAAAAAATAGTCATATTGATCGATATCGATAATTATCGATGAAAAAAATCACATAATTTAAAAAATATTCTTTAGGTGCCTCCCCAGTCATTTTGTTATTCTTCAATGAACTAATTTTAACTAAGAATTAAATTAATTAAAATTTCAAACACTTCTTTCAAACACAACTTACTTCATAAGTAAGTTTGTAAGACACAGAAACAAACCAAGAGACTTGATTAACATCATAAATACAAAGAAAACTAATATTATTAACCATTATATTATTTTTTTCAAAAATCATGTTAGTAATTTAAATGAAAGGCTAATTCATATGATTTTTAATCTCTTAAGCATTTTATGACACCTTATCATATTAATGACTGAAACCCTTGGATTAGTTTGTCTATAAAGCTTATTCAAGTTCACTTCAGCTCTTCAGCTGTAGGCTAAAGCTAACTAGCTACTCAGCAGTGTTGATGGAGCCCAGAACACTGCAGCTCAGGCACTGAGATCTGAAGCCGGCAGGTCTATCCAACTCCTGTTGTGTTTTTTAAAGCGTTTTTTTTCGCTTCTGAGGACTGGGAGCAAAACCGAGGGGAGATTTTAACAGCAACAGATGTTAGCAACGCGACACAACCTGGGCATTTTTCTTGTGTATATCTGTAATAGATTCGTAGCGAGCTTGAGACGGGAGTCCTACTTAAAACAGCTGATCGTAGTTTTATGTTCATTATTGACACGTTTAGTGTTTTAGTGCATCGAGGATCGGTTCAAAACGGGACGTAACCTTTACCAGAGCCACTGAAACATTTATCCGGAACAACATCCTCCACTGCTGCCTTCTTATGACATCTGACCGCAGCAAAGATACGGCAATGGTTCGTTTAGGGACAATTAAAAATGTAGTTACAGCTTAAATCATTTTATCCTTTTTGTTGTTTGAAAAGAGAGGGTGGCTGACAGAGCTGCGTGGGTCATTGTTAATGATTCTTTTGGAGTAAGTAATTATTGTTGTATAAGACTGTCTAATAGGGTATAATGATAAAATGAGGGGAAACGTTTATTTTCTATCAAACTTTTTTATCAACCCCTTTTTTTTTCTATCGCACCACACATCTGTTGATCCATTTATATTGCTATCAAATTATCATCCAGCTCTAGGACAAAACAGTAATTTATAAATAATGCCTGGGACATGTCACTAGCTAAAATGACTCATATGTCTATACTTTCCTGCAGGACCCCAAATCTGTGTGCACCATGTAATAAACCAAGGATAGGTGTTCTTACACGTGAAAATAATTTCTAAACCTGACGCCAGTTGGGCACCTCTGGTCAAGAGGTGGACTTTTTCCCCACAGAAACATATGCAGAGTTGTGGGTCTGAGAGGGTGGACAAGGTCCTGCTGATGCTGCAACAGGGAAAAAAATAATCTCATCTGCTATGACTGGATAAATCAACTGAATTCTAATCACCTTAACATATATTATCTTAGTATGTTTTATGTCAACAATAATTTTGTTTTTCTCATTTGTTGTCAGTTTGAAATGGGTAAACCTGAAAGAAGCTCTGCAGCCAGCGTACACAAACCTGACGTTATTTTTATAAATAAAAAGTAAAAAATAAATGAAATACCCCACACCCCTGCTTTTTTTTTTAAAAATCTAATTTTTCAAATCAAATTCTTCCCTAGATGTTTAATCTAAGCTTCTGTTATTTATGCTAACATAGCATGTATTTTTCCTCTGAGTACATGTGCTAAATTTTCAAATTACTTGTATTTTAGGGATAATTCTTACCAAGACAGTATTAGGCCGAAAACCACTACCTAACATATTAGAGTATTGTAGGAAAAAAACAGGGGGTTAAAAAATTAGGCAAGAATATAATACTCACAGGCAAACTGGACTTTAGCCTCCCTGCTGACGATGGTTCCGAAGGCATTTGTAGCGATGCACTGATACACTCCTCCATGATTGATAAAATGAGGATTATTGATCAGCAGGTTCCCTTCTACAAGGCTGTAGCTTGGATCCGAGTCTGTGTCTATGTCCCTTCCATCCACGTTCCACCTGTGAAATCACATATATGACAGGTTTGTAAATATTACGACAGAAAAGAACATATCAGCCATCATTATTTATCTTATAATCAAATATGGGGTCAGTTAGATTCTAAAACATTTCAGACATTAAAATTATATTTCATGTCATTGCGATTTAAAGTTTTTTAAAAAGGTTTCACAGAAAGTGCCAGAGAGAGGAGAGTTGTAGAGAGCCATCAGGCTTTTCCTTCGGTTACCATTTACTAAATATTAAGGCATTCCTGTTTTATGGTTGGCTAGATATTGACTGCACGTCTGTTAAATAGCTGACTGTGGGCTCTCACCAAGCAGATAGCCAGACTAGATAACCTGCTATTATCTGCATTTTCTTTAATCTGATATTTAATAAAACGTAAATTAGCAAAAACACACCTACGACATTTGTCCAACAGCAACAGTAATCACAAAATTGCCACAAAAACTTTAAATGACCAAATAATTTCACACAGAGCTCAGGTTGTACTTATGAATATTCAGCTTCCTCAGTATGATGAATATGTAAAATTTATGACATGTGCAATCAAATGGCGAAATCAATGCAAAAATTAGGTATCCAGGCCTGATGCAGTTTAGCACTGGTTTTTACACTCTTAATCCAAATACCCATGCACTATTCAGAACATGATTGCTTCAAGAGCTACAGAATTACTTAAGAAATGTGTCAGGACTTGATGTTCCATAATACCTGCTCCATTTTCTAGTATTTAGATCTGAATAATGCATGTTCAATGTACACATGGGAAGTATGGACACACTGATTTGAAAATTTGGACTGATATCAACATCTGATCAAATTAGTGCTGTTATGGTTGAAAACAGTTAATTACAGCAATTATATATTTCTCTACCCTTTTGACACTGTAAAAAAAAGAAAGACAAGCCTTACCACTGACTTTCCCTCTCTGATTCAAGAAAGTACCCCAGATCAATTAGGGATTTAACATCAATATGCTGATATAGCTGAATATTTTATTTCACAATGTTGTTTTGATATTCAAAAGCAATGTATTGAGGTGAATTTTTTAGAATTTGAATTGAACCATTACTGATGAGAGCATTTTTTGTAGCAAAATTAGAAGTATGACTGAGAGTTGGGGGCTGTTATCGCCTTCTTCATTCCAGTGTATCAAGTAGATCTAGTATGGAGTGTTTATAATGCTGTGACAATTTTAGATTTTGCAATAAATATTCTTACTCATAGTATTGCAATATCTTGAAATATATTCTAGAACATAGAATCAAATAAATCAGAAATATTTGATAAATCAGAATCTAATAAAAACAGGTAGCTCATTTTATAAAGGTTACAATGGCCCATGCCTAAAAATGATTCTTTAGAGATAGCCCAAAAATGTCACAAAATAGATAAACTTATAAAGCAAAAAAAAAATCATTTCTAATGAAACACTTCTTTTTAGTGTGAACTGGGTTTAGCTTGCAAATAAAATAAAAGCACGTACCTATAACGTGGAGGTGGGTTACCCTTCGCTTTGCAGTTAATGAACACCAACTTGTCTCCAGAGCTCATAGGGAAAATACTGTCACTAGGCTCCTGGGTGAAGACAGGACCGTGGCGGGCATTCTCTGTGTCATAAATGAATAAGAATAAATAAAACATTAGCTGTACCATGAAATGGAACAAGTGACACTATATTAATGCAAAGAGGAATCACTCTGCACTCAGGAAGCAGTATGTAAATTTCACACTTATTATAATTAGCTGCCAAGATGGCTCTCTGAGTACATTCTGCATTTAATAAACCATCATTTCACGATGCAGATGTGACATTGCGATGAGAGAGCAATTAACAAAAGATAACCTTGCATCACATTGGTCTCTGGGCCTGATCTGGAGCATCTGCTGCATAGCTGGGTTTATTTTGCTTCATTTGGCGTCAGAGTGTCTCATACTAATAAAATGTCTTTATTGGTGTAAATGTTGTGTTGCGTGTTGTGTAAACTCCATATTGTGGTGGGTCAGAATAAATAAAACCAAAAATTAAAATGAAGAAAATGCCAAGCTTAAATACTTGAAAAAATATAACTAGATATTGTTTAACTGATGATTCGTTTTTAAATAGTATCTCCAGTGAAATACACATATTAATGTGTCTTTCTATTTTTATAATCATGATTTTATATTTGGGGTCATTAAAATA
Source organism: Apricaphanius iberus (assembly GCA_028564705.1). Taxonomy (NCBI): domain Eukaryota; kingdom Metazoa; phylum Chordata; class Actinopteri; order Cyprinodontiformes; family Aphaniidae; genus Apricaphanius; species Apricaphanius iberus. Next base: position 8,211 of record JAPXFQ010002413.1, read on the forward strand.
ATTATGATGTCTTCAACCATTTCTGAAATTTAACTTTAAAAAACACCCACACATATTATTCAATGACCTTAGACAAGTGGCTGATATCCTAGAATCTGGGAACAGCCATAAGCCCATTTCCCATCTACTTGAAATTCATCATTCAACATTGAAAACAATTACTCACAAGTGGACAACATCTTCAGACAGTCACATTTCTTCCCTGCAGTGGATGTCTAGGCAAATTCACCTCAAGGTCAGGCCATGAATTACTATAAAAAACTAAAAACCCAAGAGCTCCATCTCTGCATCTACAGGCCCCAGTTAGCATATTGAAATTTAAAGTGCATGACAGTATTGTTTGAAAAAGAATGAATAAGTATGCCTTGCTTGGAAGAAATGCCTGGAGAATGATACAGTGGAAGTATTTTGCAGCAAATTTTTTCAAAGATGCAACTGAGTGACCGTCTTCAGACAGACAAGACTGAAGTAAATATGTTTGGGCATTATGTACTGAACAAAGTTTGGTGAAAGCCAAACTACTTAGGATATTAACTCAAACCCTGACTGCTTCACCAAGCACAAAGGTTGGTAAGGTGTAGATAACTACCTGACTGGCCGCCCACAATACGTGAGGACACAGGACTGTGCTGGTGAGGTTTTTCTTCACCCTCAACACAGACTATTTCATCAATTTCCTATGCCCTAGTTCAGAAGTTGCGTAATGACTCCACCACAATCGACCTCATCACAGGTGAAGACAAGTCAAAGTACAGACAGTGGACTCATGACATTGTGGACCGGTGTCAGTGAAACCATCTCCTGATAAGCACAGGGAAAACCAAGTGGTAGATTTCTGCAGGCACAGCCCCACCGCACTGACACCAGTGATCATCCAGGGAGTGGAACTTGAGAGTGGAGTGTTTTAAGGACCTGGGTATTCACCTGAACAATAAACTGAACTCACAACACTGATGTTGTTCGCAAGAAGGGTCAGAGCAAACTCTACCTGCAGAGAAGAGTGACATATTTTGAAGACAAGGGGACATTCAAATACCGTTTTTTGATTCTGTTGTGGTATCACTCACCTTCCATGTTGTTTTTTTTTATATAACAGTAGCCTATCTATAGCTTAGAGGAAGCGGTTAGATAACCTCATCAGGAAAGCCAGCTCTGTGCTACGATGGGTCCTCTACACAAAGGAGGTTGGTGGAGACAAAAGGACTCTGGCTAAAATAACATCACTTTTAGACAGTCAGTGAGAGACTGCTGTATCGTAGGTGCACAAATGAACGTTACCACTGACCCCTCCTCCCAGCAGCTGTTAGATTCTGCAATTATAACTGCTTAAAACAAACTCAAACTCAATAAATCTATGCCACCCATGCTTTTATTTGCACATTTTTTTTTATTTCTTGTTAGCCAATGATATCCAATGTCGGGCCTCAAGTCTTACATGTTTTAGATTCTTCCCTGGCTCAACACACCTGAATCAAATAATTGGTCCATTACCTAGAACTTGAAGATATGTTAATATAATTTATTGTGTTGGACACATCTAAAACCTGCAGAGCACCAGCACTGGCTTAGAGTTGGACACATCTGTTGAAATTTTTTTTTTTTTTTCTAGGGCAGATGTGGCTACAATGTAGCTTATAATCAGTCTTGCCAGTTCCTATGAAATATTAATCTGATTACTGACTACTGATTACATCTTCCAGAAGAAATTTAGGGCTACACTGATTACTTTATTTTAAAATTAACTACGTTATATTACAAGCTATTTTATTAGTTGCTTTCATCATCTGCCAATACTATTTTCCACTGCCTCAAAATAAAAACAATAACTGGCTTTGCCAATACTCACTTTATTGGTATGGTATTTTAACAGTAAAGCTAGAAATATACTTGCTTCTTAACCTTGCGTAACCTTGTGTTGACACCAGTAACAGGCTGTGTCTTGGGCACGTAGTTGCTTGCTTACTGCACGTACTACTGGGGAGTTCCACTTGGGGGCAGACTACAGAACTCATACCAGATAGAGTGCCAGATTTGCAGGGCAGAAAACCAAAAAATTATGGCAACCACAGAGGAGATAATCAGATTTCAGATTACGACAAAAAAATAAAAGATAGCAGTGTTGTAGAAGGTGTGTAAGACTATATTCGCCACTATTGTTGCTTTTTTTCCAATTGCTTTTGCCACCGTTGAACCTGTGTACCAAATATGTCTTTGTGCTTAAGAAAATTACAAAAATAGTAATCCACAGTGGCTTGAACAAGTAACTTCAATTTGATTAGTGGGTGTGGTAACAGATTAGTTGTTACTGAAAAAGTGGTCATATTAGATAAACGCGCTAAGTCAAGCATCACACGCAGTCACATTGCTTATCATCACCAGTGTGTGAATGTGTGCGTGAATAATTAAATTACTAACAGTAGTGAGAAGCGCTTTGGGGTCCTCAGGACTAGATAAAGTGCTATACAAGTAAATTGTAAATGGTAATTGACCGGTCTTTGTATAGCACTTTACACTAGTTTCAGTCATTCACCCATTCATGCACACATTCACACACTATTGGCAAGCTACATTGTAGCCACGGATGCCCTGGGGACCGGACCCTCTGACCACCAGCAGTATGCAACGGATGAAGTACATTACGTTTTTGGTTTTATGAAACAATACATTCATATGTATTTTTTTTTTTATATCCTACTCACTGGCACATTTCTTTATGGTATTTTTAAGAAAACTCAACATTACTTTACTTTACTTACTTACTTTTATTTACATTACTTTATTTAGCAAATCTCCGTGTACAGTCTCTGTTCATACTTTCTGTTTTCATGGTTTTAACTCAATATGAATATTCATACTTCTATTTTCCTGTCACTTTGCTGCTGTACATCTGAACTTCCCTACTATGGGACAGTGAAGTTTTTTTTTTTCTATTCTACTCTATATGTAAATTTGAGACCTTCTATCAGACAACCGAGAAAAGACAATGATCCAGTACAAAGCAGCAAATCGACAACTAAATGGCTAAAAGCAAAAAGGTATTGCAGTGACCTAGTCAAAGTTCAGACCTCAATCTCACTGGACTACGCTTATGGGAACTTCAGAAATCATTGAAGAAACAAATGACTGCAAACTTCAGGTAGTTGTTTAAGCAATGTTGGGGTCAAAATTCCTGAGTGCTGTTATTGCACCAGCCAGGTGTTGTCAATAAAACTGTTTTTTACAGAATCTATCAAGAGCTGTAGTAAATAGGATATAAAAGACAAAAGGAATTGTGTCTGAAATCTAATAATTCACAGGGGGGAAAAAAACTCTATCAAAAGATTTCTCGGTGGATTCCAACAATATACCTTTGATCAACCTTTTATTTTCTTTTTTTTTTAAACTCTAAATGGTCCCAAATGTCCGATGTCCTAATATCAAAGCACTCTAAAATGAAATAAGGTTTAATCAACAGGAACTTTTTTAATACTAGACAATTGAGTCTAACCCGGGAAGTGGGGGTTAGGAAAGAGGAGATGGACTGACTGCAGCCAAAAACAGGGGAGGTCCTTAAATAAAACCTGCCATGGCAACAAATCCACCTGAGACTAGAACAAATGTTCAACTTCCAGCTGAACAGCAAAACACAGAGCCAAGAAAACTCCATGGCTGCTTCAGGAAAAAAGCTCCTTGTCCTTCAGCGCAGCTAAAGCCCAGTCTTAAAAACAGGGAAACATCTGTTAAGGGACCTCAAAAAGGCAGTGAGCAGAGTAAACTTCAAATATAGGTGAGAAAGCCTTCAGAGACTTTCCCAAGTAAACTAGAATATGCAACAGCCAAGAAAGAAGGTACAAACACATCGGAATGAGTCAAACTTTTATCTTGCTATTACTGACTTAAGTGAAAACTTAAATCCAAACCTTTTCTTTTAGATACCAGACTTATTACAAGTCTGTTGAGTGGCTTGTATATTTGAGCTTTTCACATTTTGGCACATAACCAAAAACCTCATTGTATTTAATTGAAATTTTATGTGATTGTGCTAGTTACAGTTTATTGTGTAATTTTGAATGTGGAACCAAGTTAAAGATACTTTTCATATAGTTTTTTTTTAGTGAAATTGGGCCCACTCTTCTGGTGAAATAGCATGGAAATACTTTGGTCTGACCTATCCATTGTAGCTTCATACTATTTTACTTAATAAACTGGAGAAATCCGGAATAAGAGGAGTGGAATTAATTTGGGTGAAAAGCTATTTAGTCAATTGTAAGAGGAAATTTTTTGTAAGAGGTGGGGGATTTTCTTAAGAGTGCAAGGAAACTTTTTTTGGCATTATGCAAGTCTCAATATCGGGCTCTATTTTCTTAAATCGATATATAAATGACATATTCCATGTATCAAAATTATTGAAATTTATTTTATTGGCTGATAACACTAACTTTTTTTTTTCTAGTAACGATTATAATGACCTTATTAATGTGGTAAATACTGAGTTAATCAAATTCAAAACATGGATGGATTACAATAAGTTGTCTCTGAACATATGCAAGACAAATGTAATGTTTTTTTAGTAATTATAAAGTAAATGAAGAGTTGGTAATAAATATAAACAGTGTCATAATTGAGAGCGTCAACAAAATTACATTTCTAGGAATAATTACAGACAGTCAATTAAGTTGGAAGCCAGACATACATTAAATACAAACTAAATTATCAAAAAGTATTTAAATTATTACTAGGACTAAATATATATCGGAAAGTAAGAGTAGATATTTATTATATTGCTCAGTGAGTTTACCATATCTAACTTACTGTATAGAGAGTTGGGGTAGTACTTATAAGATCCCACAACTTCTTTCTTTCCATCCTACTTCAAAACCATGCAATTAGAGTTATTCATAAACTGAGTTATATCGATCATACTAACCCTTCATTTTTGGAATCCAGATTTGTAAAATTGCATGATCTTGATAATTACTACACTGCACAAATTATATATAAGGCCAGTTGAAATACTCTACCATTCAAGATTCAAAAACTGTTTATAAAGAAAAGAGGAGGCGACTATAAGTTGAGGGGATGTAGGAACTTCAGGATAAATCAGTGAGAACCCCGACAAACACTTCCAAGAGTTTCAGTGGGCGAAAACCGCGATATATAAGCACTTTAACATCTGAAATGAAGAAGCGTTATAGAGAGAAACTTAAAATCTGTATTGACGGCAAAATCAAAATTATTCAAAGCCCTTATAAGATCTGTAAAAATCGTTATTTTGATTCACCAGTGTGCTGGCCACAAATCTGCTGAAGAGACATGTATTCCTATTTAATAGAAAAACCTGGATTTGACACTGTTGAGCATAATATATAATTGAAATGACTGGAGAGCTGGATCAAACTCTCTGGTACGGTATGGTGCCCAGGCTCCATCCTTGGGTCCATCCTATTTAATATCTACATGCTGCAGCTAATACAATAATAAAAACCAAGAAGATGATTTACCGTAACTATGCAGATGATACTCATCTCGAGATTACAACATCACCAGGAGACTTTGAACGGATCCAAACCCCCAGTAATTGCTTGAGTAAATCATTGGATGGATGGGCCATACCTTCCTCCAGCTGAATAGAAACAAAACTGAAGTGTTATCCTTCTACTTAAAGAGGAACATTCAAGAGTCAGTACACAGCTTCATTTAATATAGCTAGAAACTACTGATAAGGCCCGGAATCTAGGTGTTTTAATGGGCTCAAACCTCAACCTCCAAGGTCATATAAAAGCAATAACAAGGTCAGCCTTCTATCATCTGAAGACAGTTCTAGGACTAAAGAACTAATGTTGCCTTATCCTCGAATCGAGCCTTAATCATAGAAGATACTTTTAATAGTATATAAATCATTAAATTGCTTATCACCAAAGTATTTTGGAATTCTGTTGTCACTATGCCACCACCCAGACCACTCTAGTAATCCAACTCTAGTCTACTAATCATCTCTAGAACTACAAACAAATATGGAGGAGCATCTTTCAGCTTCCAAGCTCACATTATGTGGAACAAACTTCCGAAACACTGCCGAGCTGCTTTCATGTAAGTGATTAGTAATACCTAGAATATCATATATTTTAATGTCATATTTTATGTGTCTCTGCTAATTGATTAATTCTATTAAATCTGATTGTGTCTTTAATATTGTGTTTTAGGGTTTTATTGTTGCTTTTTGCTTCATTTCATCCTGTCATGATGTAAAGCAGTTTAAAGAGCCTTGTTGAAAGGCAAATAATGTACCCTTGCCTATAACATAAAACCACATCAGATGTAGATTGTCATTTGTGGTTGCAAAATGTCCAGATGTGAAAAAGTTAAAGATTTATTTGCAGGGCATTGTAAATTCAGTGAATACAACGTTCTTAAAGGTCTTACATATTTGGGAGAGATCGACAAGCACCTCAGACACCACTGATTTATGCCTTCTTCTTTTTTTTCGATTTTTTTTTTTTTTAAAGTAAGTATAGGTTTCAGAAGATGTTTTTATATGAGCACGGGTATTCGGATTTGAGAGATTCTTTAATGGTTTAAAACTAATTAGAGCAGAGTAACTGTCTATGTAGGTGTAATTTGTGTTTGTGCGTGTGTGTGTGTGTGCGCGCACGCTCTGTAAGGCTCGTCGCTTTGGTTGCTTCTGCCAAACTATCAATACACAGGAGTAATTAACCAGTGGTGCACTAATTACTCCCGTGAAATCTAACTCTTTTTTTTCTTTTTTTTTACAGATGCACTCTCACACACAGACGCGCACTGCTGCACATTCTCCATTTCCTCAGACACCATGTGTCATTCGCCATGCTGCACACCACTGTTGTCTGTAGAAAAAAAAGTTAATTTTCTCTTTGTTCACTTGAGACTATGAAAGATAAGATGTTTTTCTTTTTTTTCCCCTCTCTCTACCCGTTAAACGTCTCTAACCTTGACTAGGACAAAGAGTGTTCCCTCCCACGTCGGCATCATTATGATCATCCTAATGAGAGTGGGAGTCTTTGCCTCAGGTAAGGGCCTTGTTTCCCCCGTCTTGTCTCTGAGGAAAGTGTTTGAGATTCTGCCCTGCTTGGAATGTCCTTTAAATTAAACAAATTAATGAACCCTTAAAAGCTGGGTTATTTCTCTTGGGGAAATGATCGGGAGCTTCGTTTATCTGCCTGAGAACAACCCTGCCCAGTAAACACTCCAACCGGACTGACCACTACAACAAGTTAGCTCACATACAGAACACATTACACCTGATTAGCTTTCATGGGAATGCAAATGGGCAGGTCGTTAGGGGCAGGGGCGTTTAAAATAATAGCACTCCAACATAACTAACCAGACCACAGTTTTTGGTAGCACATAATTTACTGTGGTAGCTAGCAGAAATAACAATCCATAATGCTACCTGAGGAGCTATTGGCTGCTGTTTATAAAGCAGCCAATGCGGGAGCTCTATTAATTTTTAATTGGTGCTGATTGGTCCCAAGAGCAGAAACAACAAAGATTATAGATGTTAGCTTCCATAGTGCTAAGATGGTCTCCATTGTGCATAATAAGGCATAACAAGGTTTATTCGGTGCTTGAACGATTAAAACATGCTTTTTCAGAGTTCTTAAGTATTCAATGAATTGAGGTCATTTGTGGGGAAAACAGGTGTCAAACATGTTTCTCTTCTTTAGGAGAAAGGCAGCAAGAAATATACTTGCTGGTTGTGCCTTCCTCTCTGGAAAAAAAAAATTGAGTACGTAATTTAGATCACTTTAGATGCTTTACAGTAAAAACAAAAGAAATGTTATCGTGTTTAATTAAAATGATTTCAAATGCTTTTAGATATAGAACAAAAGAAAGGGGAAAAAACAGACTACTTAGCCTAACAGAAACCCCTAAACCCAACAAATAGAAACAGCAAAGTCTCAGCTAAGGATCAGCTCCACGGTGATCAAGCAAGGTCCACAGTTTCCAGTGAGTATTTGAACAATTTGTAATCGCCTAGGTGAGTTTCCCAGTTAACCTCCAAACAATGAAATAAATCCACAGTACACTGCCCACCACGGTGGCTTAGGTTTGCTTCGCAACTTATACAGGGGGGACCTGTTTATCTCAAATAAGAAATATTGGGTCAGGGCAGCTGTGACTTGCTTTCACCAGTGTGTGAATGTGAGAGTGAATGAATAGTGGAATTGTAAAGCGCTTTGGGTGTATTGAAAAGCACTGTATAAATGTAATACATTGCTATTATTATTATTATTATTATTATTATTATTATTATTATTATTATTATTATTATTATTATTAAATCAAACTATCCAAAGAGCTCATCTTCTCTTTTTCTAAAGACAAAATACTTTTTTCAACAAGCCACTGGCCGACATGTAGGAGGAGGCAAGCAGCATCTTGGTTCCAGAACAACAAGTCTGATGTTATGGAGGAATGTGGTCCAAAACTCCTGCACTGGGATACCTGTGCACAGACACCAGAAACTATTTAACTCCACATAATATTCTCCAATAAATACTCTCCAAACCGTGGTTATAAAAGATCAGTGATTCACAGGAAAGTAAAATCTTCAGCCTTTTTCAGTTTATACAGTAAATGTTGGTGCTTGCAAAGAAAAATCTGAAAGATGCAATTTCTCAAAATATTGAATCTTTTTTTGTCTTACTTTCTGTGGAGCGAGAACAAATATAACATTCCCATCATGTTTTTGCTTTGACATTGAATGTACCATATTTCCAAAGCATCACAATAATATTGAAATAAAGTATTTTATAAGGATATTGAGCTTTACTTTCTTTTGTTTAAATATACTGATATTATTTTGTACACAGCAGTGCATGCAGAAAATTACAAAAAAGGCGCTGGCCTCTGCTCTCATTGCTCTGCATCTGCAGACTTCATGTTACACCCCAGTGGAAGTGCTGACTTGAGACAAGATGCTAAATCAATTGAAACAGAGGCATAAATAACACTGCAACAGAGTTCCCTCCATATGCTGTTTAAATTTCATTGTATATTTGTGTGATGACTTGTAAATGGTTGGCTTGATCTGGGTACACATTATATCCCTCAAATCTGGCTGCTGGTTGTAAATCTCCAAGCTGCACAAGTTACGCCAGAGAGCTTTTAGCAGGGAGTGTAAAGCCTTAACTGTAACTCATGCAGGTATTTGGAAAACTAAAGCCTGGTGGTATTTTACTTGTCTCTTAGAGGTAGATTAACAATATCCCCTGCATGCATCTGGATGATGAAGGAGTAAAAAAATAAATAAGAGTGTTAAGCAGAGTGAGTGGATTTGTTTTTAGTGTGTATCCATTTCCATGTTTCTGAATAAAAAAGAAGGAATCAGCAAACAAGGACATATACAAACAACAAGGGTTTCCCTTAGAAGCATATTAATGCTGAATATAGCCCTGACCACTAAAGGTTCGTGTCAACCACTGTCAATGGTTGACACGAACTTATCAATGCTATGCATACAGTGGACCACCTGTATTTGCACGGGTTAGGGACCACAGCTGGTAAAATTTATGAATACTTGAGATCCCCCATAAAAATGCAAACAACTGCTTAGTTTGATAGTTAAAACACCACATATGCTTTAATAGGCATTAACGTGCACAGAGCACTGGGAACCATTTCAGGACTACCACAGAATCTAACATCTACAGTGTTTCTTATTTCCGCTCTTGGACATATGGTCAGTCAGCACGCAAGAAGGGTGAACAGCACTCCTGGATAACATGCTTTAAGCAGGGATCACACTGTTTAATTTGGACCAGTCTAGGCCTTTTATTTCATCGTGAAACAAATCGTGTTTAACTTTACGAGAGAGAGAGAGAGAGAGAGGAAGTCCATTCTGACTAGCCGCGACTTCCATACGGTAACCCATGCATTTGTAATCTCGCGTTTGGACTACGCAAACTCTCTCTACCTCTGATGCAGTGGCGTGCCTTCAGCTGGTGCAGAATGCGGCGCCCGCCTCTTAACTAGACGGAGGGAGCATATTACTCCCGTCCTGGCCCGCCTGCACAGGCTCCCGGTGCGTTGTCGCATACAGTTTAAGATTTTACTTTTTGTTTTTAAATCACTTTACTTGTATGTGCCCCCGTACTTGTCTCAGGTGGTTCAGCCCTACATACCGCGTCGGACCCTTCGGTCAGCAGACCACCGTCTCCTGCAGGTCCCAGGGGTTCGGATGACGACACGTGGAGAACATGTGTTCTCACTCTGTGCGCATCATCTTTAGAACCAGCTTCCTCTGGCAGTGAGGATGGCCCCCCTCTCTTTCTGTTTTTAAATCACGCTTGAAGGCTCATTTTTATTCCTTGGCTTTTAATTTGGCCTAGTCTGCTATGTCCCTGTTTTATTTGTATTTTATGGTATTCACTGTGCTATTTTAATATTTCTTTTGAGTGTTTGGTTGTATGTGTTTTTAATACTGTATAGCACTTTGGTCAGCCTCAGCTGTGTAGAAATGTGCTTTATGAATAAATTGGTATGGTATGGTATAATATATATGGATATGCATATATGCATATATATGCCACATATAGTCCAAATTCAGATGTATATATGTGCAAATACAGGCTGTATATGACTTCAGTATTGCTTCTAACATAATGCAAAAACTTCTGTATGTACAAACACGTGAAGTTGGTATCACATGTAATTGGCATGTTGTGGAAATTAACTACGCCAAAACATAGAATTGCCACTTTTGAAACTGTTTTCCTACTACTCCAGCATCGCGTACATAATCTGCATGCGGCCCAGTAGATGCGGGAACTTTGGGTTGTATCATAGATTGTATGAATGGCAGCAAAGCGATTCGGAGTAAATATGGTGATGTCACCGTCACAGATGACCTGAAATGGACATAGAGTGGATATAGTGGGGCACACAGTATTTTGCCTTTGAACTGTGTTGGGAGATTTTCTGAAAAATATTTTTTAGAAGTGTGACAGTGTGGAGGTCTTGTCTTTACAACTCTAGTAGATCTTGATGACTGTGTTGTCTCCTTGGCTGAGTGCTAAGTGTGCATGACTCTCATCTAGGAGTGTCCAAGTCTTACCCATGGCCTCGTTGACGCCTTGTCATAGATAGAACTCAAGCTGCTGAGCAACCCGTAACACGAAGAAATAACCTATATAATCGCATATAGTTTGATATACAGTAGGTTATATATACAAAACCTATATCAAAGCATGTATTAAAACCTATGTGTTTATATAGATTATTTCCATTTGGGTAGGTGAATGTCTGAATGTAGTCTAAATACATTTTGGGGTCTTCAGGACTAGATAAAATGCAATACAAGTACAGGCAAATCATTTCTATGGGCTTGTCACTATTAGGGCAGGATTATAATAGCTGGGGCCCTTGGGCACAGAGTATTTTAAGGGCCCCCAATCACCAAAAAAACTACAATAACTTAAACCTGATTTTTTTTTTTTTTTTTTTTCGGAACCACATTCTTATAAAAATGCTGTAACTCCGTTGCGCATGTAAATATGTCTTGGCTGAGCTCACCTCCACCCAGCCAGGACTTCAGTCCAGATTTTCCCACAACGTGATCACAAAAACTCACTCATAGCCATCATTTTTTTATTTCCTGTCTTACTCCTCTTCACTTGTCTCTCATTGCTCTTTCAGTTCTTTTGCTTCACAGCTTTCCAGTCCTTTCCTTCTGTGTTTGTGCCTGTGTTACTCATATCTGATTTTATTTCTTGTTAAAAATTGTGCAATCAATTTAAGTAAACTTGACTATTACTTTAAGGAATTGATCATGAATAGAAAATAAAAGCAAAGTAAAAAAACATGCTTTTTCCTTTGCATATTAATAATGTGTTTAATAAACCTTATTGGTCTCTCAGAGCTCCCTTTTCTCTCCTCCTTTCTGTTTCTCATAACTAGAAGCATGACAACGTGTATTTTTTTCAAGGAATGCACAACATATTAGCACTAACATTGTTAGTCTTGTTTTTAACATCGGTATCAGTCCAATAAGTAAAACTGAGCCAATACTGACAAAACGTTTATTTCCATCTTTGTAAGAGATTTATGTAATATTTATGACATTGTAAATACTAATTATTGACCATAACAGCAATAATAATAACAAATATTGTATTGGTACAAATTTTTAGATTGGTGCATTGGTGCATCACATTTCTCTCTGTTCTCCTCCATGACGTTTTGTTCACCTCTCTATGTGGTTACTAAGGCCACGTTCACACTGCAGGTCTTAATGCTCAATTCTGATTTTTTTGATCAAATCCGATTGTTTTGTATGGTCGTTTACACTACAGAAAAAATGCGACAGCAAACGCGCTCCAGCGTGAACGTTTCACGTCTCCAAAGCGCCCCGCATGCGCAGTAAAAGATGAAACGTCACCATAGTACGTCACACACAACGCGCTCTAAATGGCGGCTACAGATGTGAGCGTTATTTCAGCTGTCTATCAATTCTTGCATAGTCGGAACCGACTGAATTTTGACAAATGAATTAGAGAAAGAATGACCACAACAAAGAGGAGAGCTCGTGCTTTAACAATGGCCTTGTTTGGAGCAGTGGCTGCTACCTCAGTGTATTCTCCGGCGCTGACTATTGACGTCAGTGACGTAATAGACGTATTTAAAGCGACATGGCCGTTCAGACCTCAGCCGCTTTCAAAAACATCAGATATGTATCGGATTCAGTACCACATACTGAAGTGAGCTCGGTTGGATTTGAAAAAATCCTTTCTGAATAAACGTTTTCTCCACTTGGGAAGTGACAGCAACCTAGCAGATCAGAGCGCATTTTACTGCTCAAACTTCACCACAAGATGAAGCTGTATCACTGGTGTCCCGATTCTGAAAAGCAGCAGCTCCACCATCGATCAGAACAGAGTGACTATTTCCGTTAGCTGTCATCACAATGCTGTATAACATACCGCAGTGTTTCTTAACCCTAGTCTTCAGGGCCCACTGTCCTGCTGGTTTTAGGTATTTCTCTTCTGCCACACACCTGACCTAAAAAACTGGGTAACTAACTTCTGCGGAACTTGATGCCATGCAGGAGCTACAACTAACATTTGAATCAGTTGTGCTGGAGCAGAGATGCAGTAAAACATGAAGGACAGTGGGCCCTGATGACATATCCGGATAAAACCAGTCTGAGCTGCTACTACAGCGATGTTCAGGCTGTGTAGCAGCAGCCAAATGGGTTGGTTAATTGGCTCACAATCATCCACAATGTCTTCTTTGTCCTGATTTTCTTCCATAGAGTTTACTAAAAATCCTGTCAGCAGATGACAAACTTCTTAATAAATATTTCTTCTCATCTCGCTCTTTCATTTATAGAAACAGCCTTTTTTTGATCATTTTCTATTTTCACTACTGTCGGGATTAGGGGCAGGGAATGTTGCCATGGTTTCCACAATTGCGCCTTAAAAACAATGTGACTGTAAAGGTCCAATAAAAGTTGTGTGGGTCTTATTGGTTCGCTCCACCATCTCTGCCATATTTGAAATTTGAAGACATTATTTTTCTAAACTGCTCAAGTGGACCCCGTGTAGGCATGGACACCACAATGGGCTTGGGCCCCTGGGCCTGTGCCCTGGATAATCCAGCATTGGTCACCATACCATTAAAACAGAATCAAGTAGTTATGTGTTGACTGGACGCACCTTACACACACACTGTAACACCACTGCCATCCATAGCTCATTTGGTGACAACAGATGCTGATGCATAGTGCTCTCTTTGATGCTTCCAACATCGTTGGTGGCCATTATTTCCGCTTTCATCATATGAGAGGACTGAGGCCCACTTGTCCCTTGTGTAGCATTAATACTCCCTGTCCCATGCAAGACAATGATGCCAGCGTCTGGTGGCGTGATCAGGTACTCTTGCAGACTGTTCAGCAAACAGACCATGCTGATGCAAATGGTTTTAAATGGTCCTACATGACATAGGGCTGAGCAATAAATCGATTTTATCTATTAATTTAATTTCCGGTTTGTGAAGATTTAAGTTTTGGAAGATCCATTTTTTTTTTTCACCAATGGATTTGGACATCAGCCCACCGAGGGCCTAGCATCTTGTTTTACAAGGATACTTTACAGCACTGTTCATCAACTGACGGCCTGTGAGCCACATCCGGCCTGCCAGCGCTTTCTACCCTGCCCCCCCAATGCTACTGAATCAGGAATAGAGAAAAATTCATGGCTTTTTTTTATAAATCAAAATATACACACTGAAAAACAGGCTTTAATCAGGAATGACTAAAAACTCATTGCTCACATGCAACATTTATTTATTATTGAACTTTATTTTAGGATCCTATGTGGCCCTCACAGTCTCTGCTGGGAAAAACTCTGGCCCTTTAGCCAATTTAGGTGATGAACCCTAATTTACAGCTTGTTTTTTTTCTAAATGGACTTTGAATTCAGTTCAGTTCCAGAACAGGAGGATTAAAATAAGTTTTTGTCACTTGCAATTTCTTTTAAAGAAAACACAGTTCCCAATAAAAACAACAATTAAAATTGTAAATATGGTTTGAAAAAATCTTTAATTTTTAAATCATATCACCCAGCCCTAAGGTGACACCTGGGTGCGGCTCACCTCCCTAGTAATGCACCAGGAGTTGAATGGCATTCATCATCTGGTTCTAAAGGCTTCTGTTCATTATAACGTGTGATATGTGGTCAACAGATCTTTACCTCTCTGCATGTCTATGACTCTTCCAGTCTCTGTATCTCTATTGCAACCTACTGATAACACTCTGTGACACTAATCTTGGTGTCCACTTCCACATTGTATTGAACCCTTGCAATGGGGAGGTACTATTGATCAGTTTTCAGGTGTCACCTTGGTCTCATGATGTGAAAATGTGAACAGCATGAAAAGGACTGTTTAAGTATGAATTATGATTGAAGTAGGAATTGCATTGGTTGATTCATGGATCAAACACCTCTTGTGAATTTCAGCTCTAAGATACTTGTGAGAACACAAAGTTGGACATTAGCATTCAAAAGTTCAAAGTGCATATTAAGGTTAATCCTGAAATTTCACTCAAAAGCCGAATACCCCTAACTTTTTGTGAGAAGTTGTTATGATATATAACCCTCTAAATGACACTGTAGGTAATGTCAAAGAATCCACACACTTCCACAAGAAAAATGAATTTGAAAAAATGCCTTATACTGAAACCAAAATAGATTGAAGAGATTATCTGCTACCCGTGCTTAATTTATTTCAGATCTGAAATTATTTTTAAAAATCCACTCTCAAAACTAGGGTGTATGTATATCTGTACGGATATAAAAGCAAATAAATGATCCGATTTGAGTTTGCTATCAGCTCTCCTTGAAAATAAGTGATAAACTAGACACAGAGGAGGGAAAAGAAGGTAAACTCTCTCTCTATGATATGTATGCATATGATCTGTGTCATGAAAGGTGAGTTGTCTTGGCATCTTACCGGCAAGGCACTCTTTGAGTGACAGAAGGATTAAGGGTACCCATGGCAACAACATCTTCATTTTCCAAGGTGAAAGATTTATGTTCTGACAGTCAGTGAAGAACACTTCCTGGGCAAACACTCCCTTTGTGTGGAACTGGAAAAAAATGGAGAAAGAGACCACATGAGCTCTGCGAACATTAGGAGATGCAATCTGCGTTGAGTCTTCAAGAAAAAGAAATGTGTTAAAGGCAGTAGGCTGAGAAAAATCTGCGGGCCATAAATAATTCATTCAACCAAATAACCATGGTCTGCATCTCATGCTGTGAAGTGAGCTAGGTGCTGATACTGTGGGAGCTGATAGGTAGCGTATACATACTGCAGCTCTGCTATCTCCAAAGAGCAAGTGGAGGCCGAAAAAAAAAAGAAAAGAAAGAAGCAACAGATCAGCAGAGGATCTTGCTAAAAGAAGTAAGTAATTTCTGGAAACCATTGGCTGGTTAGATTGTAGAGGACAATAGTAGTGATTAGACAAAAATAATGAATGGAGACAGATAAAGTGGACAGAGGAGGACATATTGTAATGCAAATGCATCCTGTGTCCTTATAATTGGATTTAAGGTGGCTATGATGAATTGTGACTGGAATGAAATAAAACAAACTGCTTTGGACTGAATTTAAATAGATGTCAAAAAAATCTGTGTTTTAGAGTGACCTAAGGGGGAAATAGACATGAAATTCGGCTTCATATAAATAATCTGTGATAAATGTTTACATTACATAACTAAGAATAAAAACTAAAGTTGTGCTGCTTTGCCTGAGTTTACATACATTGAGACAAGTCAAGGAAAATAAAGGCAATTTGATTTTTATAGCACACTTTCAGCAAGGTACTACGGTATGATTAAGGTGCTACGTCATTTAATAAGTAAAAATAGCAACATCAGAGAAAGTGCAAAAAGGAAGAAAAAAATGTGTATATATCAGAGAAATTAAAACAGCAAATAAGTGTAAAAACAGCAATTAAGAAATGCATAGGATGCAACATTAGAGAAAACAACAAAAAACAGCATTCAAGAGTAACACAATATTATACGTGGGTACAATGTAATGTGCAATATAAGATTTTGTGTAATAAACCAGCACAAAGAGGGATATTATGTAAATGTTGGAGTTTAACCTTGCTGATTAGTGAAGATAAAACAACTTCTAAAATAAGCCTGTTAAACTCAGGCTTTGACTGACGTGTTTGGATTTTTGCAATTCTCTAAAAAAGCATCTCCAAAGAAATGCTATTCTTTATCTGTGTGTCCCAATAAGCAATTTCTAATTAAAGATGCAAGGCCATTAAAAAGCATCACTTCATTATTCTGTCAACAGAACAGCAGAACATCATAACCAAAATGTAAACTGAATCTAACATAACTCTACTAAGACTAAAACTAAATCATATTTTATCCACATGACGGTAACAAAAGCTAAAGTAGGATCTTGTGCAAATGCATGTTATGGTTGTAATATTTTAAGTTGTTTTTATTTTTATTTTAAGCAAAACCTTCTGCTGTATTCTTTTGTTTTCACTTCACAATTATTCCAACATGATTAATGACCACTTATGAAAATAATGTGAGAGAAATATTTGAACAACAATAAATTATAACCTAAAGAACATCCAGACTCCAACTGGCATCAACAGGCCAAATCTTTACAGACAATGGAGATTAGAATTCATCACCAACAAAGGAATAATTCTTAGTTTTTGTCTCTCGTATAAAATTCTTCAGAAGTCATTTTAGGGGTGTGGTTGGAACATGATTAAAAAATCCCCTTTTCAGCACATTTCTCAAAAGTTTCGAAAGTCAGTATGTTCATGAACAAATAAAAGCTTTGCTCCATCTCAAAGATGGTCTCGAATCCAAGAAGTGTGTTAAATTATTTATAGGCCATGAAATCCTTTATAGTACAGTAAAAAACTGCTCCTCCCAGAAATATCAGAAAACTATTGTCAGTCTGCAGTTATCTGAGTAACATAAAACGAAATATCTTTATCCGATACGATCACTGACTAAATACTTTCTCATGGACATGGTGGACAGGAATTATTAAGTGGAGTCTAAAGTTAATGAATTATTCGCAGTAACTCTTAGATCTGCGTTATTATGTTCAAGTGGAGTTTAACCATGCTGATTAGACTTGTCAGGCACTAAGAGTTAAAGAAAAACATATTGACTTCTAAGAGGGCTGTGCCATGACAGCTGATGCAGCAGTGGTGATTCCATGAGCTGACAAGGAGCCACATCAGCAGGTCTGACTACAAAAGCAAACATGTTATTTTCAAATGATGATAGCATTGCTCTTTTCATTTTACCACTTTATTTTAGCTGATAACTTACTGTACATTTCTGCACAGGAGCATTTGTTCCCTCTATCTTCTACACATTTTATGAATAGTTAACACAATTATCGTAATTTGAAGACTATAAAGCGCAAGTGATTATAAAACCCAACAGCCCATTTTAGGAAAAAAACACACAAATGTGTACAAATACAAGCCGCACACGATTAAAAGCTGCAGGTGTTTTAACATTGAACTAATATATGCAAAAGTTCGTGCAGAGGGGACTGTCGGGAAAGTGACTGGTGTTTGGGGAAGCTTCAATTATATTAATATTTCAACACGGTGGAAATACCTCGTCCTCTCTCTCTTGTTTGGTCTTGTTTGCACAAACTTCCTCATATCTCTCTCTCGCTCTCTCTCTCTCTCTCTCTATATATATATATATATATATATCTTTTCTGGTCTTCTAAAAGGCACAGTATCCCTTAAGATGAAGGGCGTAACCTGTACAATCCATAGATCAAGGAGACCCTCTAGTGGCCCTTAGCTGTAAAAATCCATAAACAAACAACACTGTAATATAGGCCACATATTTCACAGAACAGGAAGAAAGTAGCAGCTTATAGTCAAGAAAATATGGTAAGCACATTTTTAGAAACATTTTCACCACTCAAAAAAGATTAGCAAATATTTGAGTGACATTGTTTTTAAATACACCGATTCCCCCTGGATTTTAATGTTTAATTATGTAATAATATAGAGAAAAAATTATGCACTTCCAAATGTGGGACTAATGGCTGAAAAATAACATAGCTTAATCTCATACTTCTCATGCCTTGGGATATCAGTTGCTTAAAACTGTAAGTGAAGCTGACAGTCAGTTGTACTTTCAGAGACTCAGCTATTGAGTATTTGTCCAATCAACAAATAATGAAATTAAGATTTGGTTTGAATTTCATTCTCAGAGGGTTGGTTGATCCTTAAATACAAAAAACAAACAAAAAAACAAAAAACATAACAGTAAAGTGCCCTGCGATGGACTGGTGACCTGTACAGGGTGTACCTCACCTTTGCTAGAGATAGGCACCACCCTTTGAAACCCTGCATAGGATAGATGGTATAGATAAATGATGGGTCGATAACAATTAAGTGAGAGGGTCATGTCAAAGCAGACATATCATGACAGAGCAGAATGCTCCCGATCCCAATAAAAATGAACTATTCAGAAAGATGAAGGGCATCAGAAGCTAAACATTTTCACAGACACACAGTAACTGGGTCTAATGTTTCAAAAAGCTTCATTTATTTCCTCAAGTTTATACCCATTTAATAGGTTTATTTTAATAACACAGGGTAGAACAACAGTTTTAGAATTAAACTAATAAAACTGGTGTAACAGTTTTCATTTTGTATTATATTTATTCAGCATTTATGTATGTAAGTTTAAAAACTAAAAACATCTTATTTCAAGCCCATTAAAATAGTTAAATTGTATTGAATTCTATTATATCAAGAAAATAAAGGGAAAAGTGATTTCAGAAATGGATTCTAGTTTTGAAATAAATTGGAAACATTTTTTGTTGGCAACCACAGTTTAGATCGCTGACCTAGACAAAGCTAGATCTAAACTCAAATTATTGCTTCAACACTGAAAGTGTATCAACCAAGCCTTATGACAGTTCTTTTTACCAAGATGATATATTCAGGCATCCAAAATACAATAGATCGAAACATAATCCAGATGGTTCTCAGCTGGAAGACGTGAATGATTAATGAGAATAACGTCTGGCTGAACCAACATCTGCAGTTGAACTTTACTTAACATCCTGAGGTAGGATTTGTTAGCAAAATGAAATAGCAAATGTTCTTATTATTTTTCCAAGATTGAGTATTACATTAGAAATCAATGTGCTTTATGAAAGTATAAATAATTGTAATAGCTAATAAGTGATATGTCCCCAAATTTCTTTTTTATAGTGTGCAGTTGGAAGGTAAAATGCCTAGTGAAAAAGACTGAAGACACCAGACTGCATTAAATCACTGGGTCACCCATTCAAATCATTTAATTTAAGTAACATTGAAGTCCTATTTCCTCAAAGGCCAAGTGTATAAAATTATGCTTCTAAAGAATCAAACTTATTTTAACGTATATGAAAGGGATGGGACGCCAGGTGTGCAATATGTCTAGTTGTGAAATTTCCTCACTTATACATATTCCACAGTTGCCACTTAGTGGTATTAGAACTATGCTGAAGCAGGGGGATATCAGGAATGCAAGCACAAAGTGGCACATCACATAAATCCACAAAGTATATGCTGAGTAATAGAGATCACTGACTATCTGCAGAGTCAACAGCTATGGATCTCCAAAGTGGCCTGTAGATAAACTGAACAACAGTGCGTAGGGTTCCACTGACAGAGCCACTGTATCAAATCCTTACCTCAACAGGCGCCTATAATATAAGGATTATATAAACCATTCACCTGACATGACAGCAGTGGAGCCATGTTCTCTGAAGTTACCGATCACGTTTCTCTGTTTGGTAATCCAGAGCTTGGTTTGCTGGGTTTGGTAGATTGTAGAGGAAAAGCTGGTGAAAGGGAGATTGTGTTGTGGGGCTGTTTTGAGGAACCTGGAACCCCTTGTTTTTAGGGTGGAAAGAATCTATATAAACATATAGGTTTTAATGTATTTTTTGATATAGGTTTTGAATATATGTAACATATATAAAATTGTCGGTTTTCCTATATTATAGGTATATATACCTGTAATATAGGAAAACCACAAATTTTATATATGTCACATGTATTCAAAATGGTTCTCTCTGTGTGGGACCAGGTGCTCTGTTTCATGAGTTGTTTTTGTGACAATATGCTAACGGGTGCACTGCCAGGATTCAATCCCAGGACTTGCAGGTAAGGTCATGCATGCAAACCAGTCAGCCAAAGAAACAACACAATAGTTGTAATCTATCAGACTTATGATAAGACTTCCACACTGTCACACTTCTGAAAAATATTGACACAGTCAAGGGAAAAAATACTGTGTGCCCCCCTATATTCACCCTCTTTCCATTCCAGGAGGACATGGTGGATCCGTGAGGGTGACATCACCATATTTACTCCAAATTGCTTTGTCTAGTCTTTGTCAAAGTCAAAAATGTGACTGCAAAAGTAACAAGTGTAGGAATACTTTCCAAGGTTAAAAATCTCGTCAAGGTTAAACCATTGCATACGCTATACTGTTCACTTATTCAGTCATTGAGATGTGGGGAAATACTTACAAAACCATCACATAACCTTTATGTAATCTTTAAAAAAGGGCAATAAGAACAATTTATAATGTAGGATTTTATGAGCATACCAGTAAAATGTTTTATAAATCAAAACTACTTAAGGTAACCGATAGTGTAAAATACAATAGAGTGCAAATAATTTACAAAGCAAAAACCAATTTCTTCCGTTAAATATACAAAAACTTGTCAAGGTGAGAGAAGGAGATTATACACTCAGAAGACAAAACAATATGAAACAACCTTGTGTACGCCCCACACAAAAAAAAATAAAGTATGTGTGTTTCATTCTGTGTAGTGGTTTTTTGGAACAGCATAGAGAAAAACATAAAAAATGTGGTAATATTATACAATTCAAAAAATTATATAAACAAAATATATGGGGAACGTATTAATTAGAAAATCAAACATGTTAAGTTATTAAGGGTTGGTATGAAGAGTAAACATATATTCAGAGCTAAGTAATTTTGATTTAGTTTTCATGTAACTGTAGATATATATTGCATATTTATTTGTATTCTTGGAAAAGGAAGGATATAATGTTGAGGGACAGGGGAGCTTTGAGCTTCTCCCTATTCCCCTTTTGAACCTCACAGGACTCTATATTTTTCAGTTTTGTATCTGATCTTATAATCTTTAAAAGGTCTGAATTGAATAAAATAATAAAATGAATATAAAATAAATACACAGTTGCTAAAGTGAGATAAATGACCAGATCCTGCCATAGGAGACATATACTGTATGTACATAAAAGGCTTATATGTGAACCAATAAAGAACCAATAGCGGATACATATATGACCTGTATATGCACATATATACACCTCAAATTGGCCTATAGGTGGCATATATACATATACTGTATATGACGCACATGTAATATATGCGCATATATGCTGCCTATATACAGCAATATATGCTGTATATATATATATATATATATATATATATATATATATATATATATATATATATATATATATATATGTATATATATATATATATACTGCTCACAAAAATTAAAGGAGCACTTTAAAGAAACACATCAGATCTCAACATGAAGTTGGATATCTACACAAATAACGACACGGCAATGTCTTAGGAACAAAAAGATGCCAAGTCTTTTTTAATGGAAATAAAAGTTTTCAGCCTACAGAGGGCTCAATTCTGTAGACATTCTAAAATCAGAGTGAAATGAAGATGTGGCAGGCTAGTCCATTTTTTCAAAAACTTCATTTCTGCAACTCAAAATGCTTTTCAGTATCTTGTGTGGCCCCCACGAGCTTGTATGCATGTTTGACAACGTTGGGGCATGCTCCCAATGAGACGACGGATGGTGGCTTGTGGCATTTCCTCCCAGATCTGTGTGAAGGCATTCCTGAGCTGTTGTACAGTCTGAGGAGCAACCTGGCAGCGCCTAATGGACCAAAACAAAATGTCCCATAGATGTTATATTGGGTTTAAGTCAGGGGATCGTGAAGGCCATCAATTGTTTCAATTCCAATCCTCCTCATCCTCCAGGTACTGCCTGCATACTCTTGCCAAATGAGGCCGGGCATTGTCGTGCATTAGGAGGAAACCAGGACCTACTGCACCAGCGTAGGGTCTGACAATGGGTTCAAGGGTTTAATCTCGATACCTTATGGCACTCACAGCACAGTTCCTAGGCAGTAGAGGTCTGTGCGTCCCTCCATGGATATGAATCCCCATACCATCACTGACCCACCACCAAACCTGTCATGTTGAATGACATTACATGCAGCATAACGTTCTCCTTGTCTTCTCCAGACTCTTTCACATATATCACAGGTACTCAGGGTGAACCTGCTCTCGTCTGTAAAAAGTACAGGGCGCCAGTGGTGGACTTGGCAATTCTGGTGTTCTTGAGAAAATGCCAGTCGAGCTCCACGGTGCTGGGCAGTGAGGACAGGGCCCACTACAAGAGGTCGGGCCTTCAGGCCATCTTCATGAAGTCTGTTCCTGATTGTTTGGGTAGAGACATTCATGCCAGTGGCCCTCTGGAGGTCATTCTGTAGAGCATGAGTAGTGCTCAGCCTGTTCCGCCTTTCACAAAGGAGCAGGTATCGGTCCTGCTGATGGGTTGAGGACCTTCTACGGCCCTGTCCAGCTCTCCGAGAACTACCAGTCTCCTGAAATCTCCTCCATGTTCTGGAGATTGTGCTGGGAGACACATTGAACCTTCTTGCTGCAGCATGTGTGGATGTGCCATCCTGGAGAAGTTGGAAAACCTGTGCGACTTCTGTAGGGTTAAGGAATTACCTCATACTGCCAGTAGAAATAATTACTCAAGCCAAAACCAGCCGAAAAAAATCAGTAGGAAAAAACTTGAAATGACCTCCACATGTAAAACCAGTCCTGTTTTGAGGGTTTTCTAATTGTTGCCACTGTAGATCAGATCAGGACCTCTTTCACAAGGGTGACCTGGCCAAGAAAGGCAGCAGCACACGTCATGAAAATCAGGACAGACAACAACAAACAAGCAGCAAAAAAACAAACATGAAAACATTAAGATATTAAAGTACTAAAGTGCGAGTGAATAAGCAAATACTAAAGTACAAGTTGATAAAAAAAATAAATAAAGTGCAGTGGATATAGGCACAGTAACAAGTTAAGAACACAGGCACTGTTATATATATAGTCAGCATGTATGCACATAGATGCTGTA
The DNA here is from genome assembly GCA_028564705.1 of Apricaphanius iberus. Taxonomy (NCBI): domain Eukaryota; kingdom Metazoa; phylum Chordata; class Actinopteri; order Cyprinodontiformes; family Aphaniidae; genus Apricaphanius; species Apricaphanius iberus. The sequence goes on from JAPXFQ010002413.1 coordinate 31,974, forward strand.
TATAGGCAGCATATATGCATATATAAACTGCATATACAGTAGGTCTCATACATGTGGAAAAATCCTCATATAGGTTATTTCCATGTGAGTAATTCTATTTAGACAGTTTAGGAATTTAATGCTTTGTTGGAACAGTTAGGTGTTGGGTGCTGTTATATCTTGACTGCAAACAAGTACAAACAAGAAGGTCCATAAAGACAAGGATGAACAGGTTTGATGAGGAGGTCCATAGTGTCCTGTCATCAACCCGAAAGAACACCTTTAGAATAAATCAGAGTGTGACTAAGGCCACGTCCACACTAAGCCGGATAATGCCTTTAACGTTTAATTATTTAGTCTACACCCCCCTATCGTCCACAGTAACCCAGCGTTGTTTAAGGTCTGTGGCCGAATAACTATTAGCCGGGTAAGAGAGCCGTGTAAATCTTAATTCAACGGCTAAACGAGCTAGTGTGGACAGCTTCCCCGGATAATGAAAGGAAGTGGCGTCAATGAATGCTGCGTCAATAACAATACGACACTACAGACAAAGACAACAGCGAAGAGTAATAAATCGATCTCGTCGTCTGTCCACACCAAAAACTCTCTCTTCTTCTGAGCAGCTGCTGTTCTCTACGGTCAACGGGTCAAGCAGATATGTGCTGTGTTGTAAAGCTTCTTGTATATATTATGTAGGCGCTGGCGTCACGTAGATTATACGCGTGTTCCGTTCGTCTTTTTGCGCATGCCCAGTATTTGCACAGGTCTGTATGGGATTGCGCAATCATGGGACCTTAAACGGACCTTAAACGGGGCGTAAATTCTCGTGTTGAGTGGATAACATTAGGCGTCTAACTCCCTGTATAACCTTATCGGCTTAGTGTGGACGAAGCCTTAGAACTTGTTATCCCATGTCAGTGTCTGAACTCTTCTGAAAGACTTGGGTGAACTAAACCTTGTAGAATGTCTTCCATGAGTGCACTGTCCCAATATTTAAGTATATTATGTATAGTATAGTATCTAGTATTATGAATTGGATGCCATTAAAATCTATGTCTGCAAAGCCAAGTGACCGAATATTTTGTGCAGTAAAGCATGTGTTTAAAATGGTAGTTTTTAGTAATTTTCAGTTTCAGTTCCCGCAGTAAACTAGATCAGACAGATGTCTGTAACAAGAACAGAGAAATCAGTAATCATGACTGAATACAGGAGCAAAAATAATTTTTCAGGGGGTAGAGCTGTAGATTTACAACGTGCTGCATTATTTATCTTGAGAGCGCTCAGTAATGATCATCCAAGCTTCATCTTGTCAGCCATCATTATTGATTCGGTTTCCACTTTTTTTAACCTTCTGGCTTTTTGTTTGTCATTCTGCCCGATGCCCTGTCACGGGTCTCAATCAAACATAGAAGGGCTGATCAATAACGGGAGACTTGGTTGATGCCTTTGCTTATGAGGCTGGCTGAGTTGATATATCTTCCTGTTCTGGGGGAAAAAAAAATTGTGAGGAAACTTTATCCATCAAACAATATAAGTTATATTCTTTCAGCTTAGATATGCAAGATATGAAAAGTTCTCTGCTCACAAATTTATCCACCTTAAGTTTTTTGTCTATTTTTGATTCTATTTCAATTAAGGACCCAGATAAGCAGATTCCAAATGAATATCACAGAACTGTGTTGACTAGAGTTTAATAAAATCCTTTTAATTTGGGCCCTCATGGTATTTTAAATCACTATGAAATGTTCTTTCCAGATTATTTTTTAAAATGTGTATTTCAAACCAATGATGGCTTGGTACATCAGCTCTAGGTAATGCCAAATAAATCAGTTCAAAAATTCAGATACATTTACTAAGCGGGGTGTGAGGAGAGAAACCAAGTTACGCACACTGACATAGAAGTGACCTCCCAGATGGAGCCGTGTGATTCAGATGGAATCTGGCTGAATGCAGATCAGTGATGGGAATTTAAAGGAAACATTTTGCAAGGAACTAATACCACCCTTCCCAATTTGGGTCAAAATTGCTACACATTTCACATGTTACAAAATCTAATTTTCACATGTTTTACATGCGGTTATTTCCCTTAGCTGAAATTTGGATCCCTGCATCTCCTCTACAGTTACCCTGGGCCTCTCGGTTACTTCTCAGAATCATGGTCTTTTTATCCGGCTGTCCGTTAAGGTGGATGGCCAAGTCTTAACAAGTAATGATTGGTGGAACACATTGCAAGATTAAAATACATTCTAATTTTCTCATGTGAATTACATGTCAAAGACGTTCCTTTGTACAGTTACCTCTGAAAACGATATGGGCAAAACTTACAGTAGAAAGCTTCCTGCAAGACAAAAGCCATACACACACAGAACACGTCTAAGGTTCAATTTAATTCAATTACGTTTATTTATGTAGCACAGAACAGTTATTGCAGTTCAGTTCTACAATCAGTTTAAATGTTTTTTATTTACGGAATTCCAGCAGATTACATCGAATCACTGTGATGGACTGGCGACCTGTCCAGGTTGTACCCTGTCTCTTGCCCGTTGACAGCTGGAGATAGGCACCAGCACCCCCGCGGCCCCTTGTGGAATAAGCGGTTCAGAAAATGCTTGGATGTATACATCGAATCACTGACTGGCAGTTGTGCCGAGTTGATGCAGACCCCAACCACATCAATCCCTCAGAATCAGAATCAGCTTTAATGGCCAAGTATGACACATACAAGGAATTTGACTCCGGCAACTTTTCTCTCCAGTACAGAACTTAAATAAGTGAAATAAAAAAGGAAATAAAAATAAATAATAAAGGATAATATACAGGGTCTGCACGGTGGCGCAGTGGTTAGCGCTGTTGCCTTGCAGCAAGAAGGTCGTGGGTTCGTATCCCGGTCCAGGGTCTTTCTGCATGGAGTTTGCATGTTCTCCCCGTGCATGCGTGGGTTCTCTCCGGGTACTCCGGCTTCCTCCCACAGTCCAAAAACATGCATGATAGGTGAATTGATCATTCTAAATTGTCCGTAGGAATGAATGTGAGTGTGAATGGTTGTCTGTGTTGGCCCTGCAACAGACTGGCGTCCTGTTCAGGGTGTACCCTGCCTAACGCCTGATAATTGCTGGGATAGGCTCCAGCTGCCCCATGACCCTGAATTGGATAAGCGGTTAAGAAGATGGACGGATGTATGGATGGATAATATACACACCAAACCGGGGTTATTGTACAGTAAGTATATACAGCAGTGCAGAGTTATAGTTAATGTTTCATGTGAATGGACTCACACTCTGACTATTCAGAGTTCATCAGATCGACAGCCTGGGGGAAGACACTGTTCTTGTGTTGGGTGGTTTTCGCGTACAGCGCTCTGTAACGCCGGCCAGAGGGGAGGAGCCTAAACAGGTTGTGGCCAGGTTGTGGCCAGGGTGTGAGGGGTCAGTGGTGATTTTTCTGGCCCGCTTCCTGACCCTGGCCCGGAAAAGGTCCTCAATGGAGGGAAGATCAGTACCTATGATCCTCTCTGAGGACCTGACTGTTCTCTGCAGTCTGTCCTTGTCTTGCCTGGTGGCGGATCCGAACCAGACAGAGATGGATGAGGTCAGGACAGACTGGACTATTGCTGTGTAGAATATGGTCAGCAGTTCCTGAGGCAGGTTGAACTTTCTGAGCTGACGCAGAAAGTACAGCCTTTGCTGGGCCTTCTTCCTTATAGAGTCAATGTGGGAGGTCCACTTCAGGTCCCGTGTGATGGTGGATCCTAGGAACCTGAAAGACTCCACTGTGGGGACTGACCTGTTGGTGATTATGAGAGGAGATGTTGATGGGGGTCTCTTCCTGAAGTCCACTGTCATCTCCACAGTTTTGAGCGGGTTTAGCTCCAGGTGGATCTGACTGCACCAGAGGACCAGCTGTTCCACTTCCCTTATGTACACAGACTCGTCGCCGTCACGGATGAGTCCAATGATGGTGGTGTCATCTGCAAACTTCAGGAGTTTCACAGAAGGGTCTCTTGACTTGCAATCAGTGGTGTAAAAGGAGAAAAGCAGTGGGGAGAGAACACATCCCTGGGGGGTGCCGATGCTGAGGGACTGGGAGCTGGATGTGAAGTTACCCAGTTTCACCTGGTGCCTCCTGTCAGTCAGGAAACTGGTAATCCACTGACAGGTGGAGGGAGGCACGGTGAGCTGGGACAGTTTTTGGTGGAGGAGCTCTGGGACAATGGTGTTGAATGCAGAGCTGAAGTCCACAAACAGGACCCGGGCGTAGGTACCTGCAGAGTCCAGGTGGTGCAGGATGTAGTGGAGAGCCATGTTGACTGCGTAATCCACTGACCTGTTTGCTCTATAGGCGAACTGCAGGGGGTCTAGCAGGGGATCCGTGATGTCCTTCAGGTGGGACAGCACCAGTCGCTCAAAGGATTTCATGACCACAGATGTCAGGGCGACTGGTCTGTAGTCATTTAATCCTGTGACAGGGGACTTCTTTGGAATCGGAATGATGGTGGAGCGTTTGAGGCAGGAGGGGACCTCAGACAGCTCCAGGGAGTTGTTGAAGATCTGAGTGAAGATGGGAGCCAGCTGGTCAGCACAGACTTTCAGACAGGACGGAGACACTCCATCAGGACCTGATGCCTTCTTAATCCTCTGTCTCTGAAATAGTTGGCGCACATCCTGTTCACAGATCCTCATCGCAGGCAGGGCTCAGGTATGGTAATGCTAGGTCTTTTGTGATGGAGATGGTGGGGGAGGTGGAAGGTGTGAAGGTTGTTTCAAACCTGGAGAAAAAGACATTGAGGTCCTCAGCCAGGCGGGGGCTTCGCACAGGGTGGGGGGATGGTCTCCTGTAGTTGGTGATGGTCTGCAGGCCCTTCCAAACTGTATAAAGTGTTCATGTCCCTGGTGGGACACGTCACGTGTTGTCTATATTTAGGCAGTTCAAGTTTGAGATTTGCTCTATTAAAATCCCCGAGAATGATTTAATAGCAGAGGGAGTGCAGAAAACTACGCAAAAAAGTAAAATTGTAACAAGTACTAGGGAGCAAAGTACCGAGGCGTCCATCCGCGGCGCCATCTTTACCATCAGTCATATCAAATCAAACTTTATGTATAAAGCACTTTTCAAACTGCATAGCTTTTCAAAGTGCTTTTTGGATAAAAAATACCCCAAAAACCATCCCCCCGATCCATGGGGAACCCAAGGAAGGTATTGCTTGGGTTCAATTCAAACTGAGGTCCTTCTGTGGTCACCCTGGCATGTCAGACTCACAGGACTATGACGTGGCCACTCTAAATACTTCATTTTCTTTTTTTCAGCCAATTAACTGTACTCACAACTTAATTTGGTCCTATTAAAGTGATTTTTTTTTTTGAGAAAGTAAATGTTAGTTTCTGGATTTCTTATTTTATCTCTGATTGATGAGGTTTACCTACTCTATGATCAAAATTACAGGCCTCTTTCATATTTTTAAGTGGGAAAATTTGCTCAATGGGTGGCTGAATAAAGACTTTTTTTGTTACACTGTATGAGTCCAGCTATTCTGTGAAGGCTTCAGAAGTATGTTAGAGAATATTAGATGTGTAATGGCCATCATGGAGGCCAATACATATGAGGAATCAAATGGGAAGGATGTGAAGTGGTTTTGAGCAAGGTTGGGTTATAAAACAATATGAATAACTCATGCTTTGATAAATCTGAGTCACTCCTTGACAACTCAGATTTAAGTAGCAACCTTAAATCTGCCAAGACATAGGTGTGCTTCATCAGTGTGTCCCATTCCATCTCCACAGTGGAGTGTTGTTGGCATCATGAAGTGGGGACACTTCAGCAGGATCAGAGAAGCTGGAAGAAAAGCTGCTAGATGCTGCAAAAGACTTTAGAGTGTAGCGGAAGTTCATATTCCAGCAGAACAGCAACCTTAACCATGTAGACAAGGCTACAATTAAATGGCTTAGTTCATAGCATATGTATGTGTTAGAAGGGCTAAGTCAAAATTCTGACATAAATCCAGTTCACACTCTATGGCAAGATCAGAAAAAAACTGTTCAGAGATTAACTTTATGGAACTGGACTGAGTTTGAGCTATTCTTTAAAGAAGAAAGGGCAAACATTTTAGTCATGATGTGGAAAGTTAATGGAGTTTAGATACAGCAAAGGAAAGTTAAACAGAAGTATGAAAATTATTAATTTTATTTTTCTCCATTTGAATTCCATTTTTTGCTTGGATGTGTTGCATAAACTCCCAATAAAGAGACACTTGTGATTGTTGTTTCAGACAATGAGGAAAAACTTAAAGGGTATGACTACTTTTGAAATGGATGTCAGGTATAAACTACTGATCACATTGATTTGGCTGTAAAAAAGTGACTGCCTGAAGAGTATACCATGTTGAGAGCATTCAGAAATAACGACAGTGCATCTTAAACCACTTACTCACCTATACCCTCATTGCTGCACTTTCTGTATAATGTTCCCATAATTCATCCATCCTGTGTGAATCAGATGCCTATTATTTGCCAATACTGGGTTGCTCTATTAAGAATGATGGCAATGTTAGTATTTGGTGCATCTCGAGGATACGGGAAGCATTAATGCCTATCACAGAGGTTGACTAACAAGCCCCTGCAGCTTTTTAGTCATTAGCGGACCTGCTCTGCCCAGTGATCGATGTTCATTTGTGTTCACCGCAGTCAGCTGTCTACTCTCACTTTCGAGCTAATCAACTTTATTTTGTCCACTTCCACACAAATGTGGCTCTGCCTTGATTAGCATTCAAAGTCACGCTCAGGGCTCCTGAGCACATGTACCTGTACACAGCAGCTGTTTAATGCTGAGAAGACAGTTGCTGAAGGATATTTAAGTAAGGGAATTGTCAGACACCATAACTGTGTCCGTGATCCTCTGTATCATGTTAGGGTCCATGTCTCTTCTGGTCATTGCCCAGGAAGTTAGATTATTGTTAAGAGTTGTGGGATATTAATTCATATAATCTTAAAAGGGAAAAAAAGCTAATAATTTTTGCATGTTGTAGATATTCAGTCCAAGGTGTTAGAAGTCACAAATGGTATGGGAGATGACCAATGGTGCCTGGAAAGCACAGTCTCAATCAGGTATGATTTTTAGTGCTCTAACACTCAGGCATAGATAATGTGTTTCCTCTGCATTTCTCTAACCAGCTCACCAAGCTGAGATAGCAGTGCAGAATCTCCTAAACAAGGGACGGATGCTAAGGTGACCAACATTCCTATTTTCTCGTGACATGTCCACATTTCACGTACTGTCCAGGAATTATCTGAAAATTTCATGGATTGACAAAAATATCCAGGTTTTCATCTTTTCTCAGGGGATGAACAAGCATACGTTAACTGACCTGGTGCAACGCATGGAAAAAAATATGTATTTTCCTCATATCCTCCTCGAGCTGCTGCCTAGTGGTTGGTTCTGATTTATTAATTTATGAAACAGATAGCTGGCTTTGCTACTCAGTACTTGTGCAGTGGTTGGCTTTTTAGGAGATGTCAAAGTTCTAGCTAAACTATGTTTAGTTAAAGATAGCTGCAAACCTACCGTGTGTTTCTATTAGCAACAAATGACCAAAAATCCCATAGGTCAGATGGACACAAAATCTATAGACTGCTGCATTTTAGTTTCATCATCCATCCATTTTCATAATCTTATCAGGATCTTGTCTGCGATAATCCCTAGGCCGTGCCTCACTGATTTGTTAACGCATATTGCCACAGTAGACAAGAGAGCATTAAACACCTTTTTGGGACTATGGTTTTTTGTCCTAAAGTTGAAGTGGTATCAATGACTCTTTATCATTCTCTGACATTATTGAGGGGAGAACCTCTCCCACCAGTGATGTTCTGTTCCAAAATGCGCCAGTGTGCAATAAGCGGAGGAGCCACCTAACTGTGGATGTGCTTGTCTGATGAGTCAAACAAGCAGATGGTCCAATTGTTGGTTTCGAGCCATGTTATTTGTTGAAGTTTTAAGACAAATTCAGCACAACCTTTTCAGTGTTTTTGGTCTTGTTAGATTTTTTTTATCTCCACAAAATATTTATAGCTAAGATCCCTTGTTTTGTAGATTCATAATAGTAGATTTAAGCAGTGAGAGCCAGACTGTCCCCAACCATTTTTATGTACTAATAAGAAAAAATATGTATACTGGATTTTCAGGATATTTTTTAGATTGACTTAAAAAATTAAGCAATTATTGTTAGTGGTAAATTTCGTAATTCAGGAGAGGGATTATTTCTATTATTAATGAATTTCAGAGATTGCAAAATCATTTTTTTTAGATGAAAGACTGACGTTCTTTAGTTAGCTATAGCACATGGAGAATGAATGTTTTAAATATGTTACCATCAAAAATACTCACCCAGTGCTGAAACAGTTTTTCAGGACAGGGTCAAAGTGTCCGCTTTTTTGGAAATCAAAATATGGTCATCCTTTAGACTGACCAGGATAAGTGCAGATATTCAAAAGAAAGCATATCCTGTAACATTTAGAGAGGAGTAGGTTTCCCTTCCGGAGAAGCCAAATTAAGATGAGAAGAAAAGGAAACTGGAGGGTGTCCTGGGAACTCTGGTGAGCCATGTTCCACTTCATTACACTCTGAGTAATTGGTTAAACATGTGCCTATATAAATGATCACTCTGCAGACTTCTGAGTATTAATTAAGACCCCTCCCTCTTCCCTGTTTTGGATAGCAAGAATGCGGCTTTCTGCAGTGCACAAAACTCCATAAAGACATCAGCATGACATTGGTTATTCTTGCATTGAGCGCCAGCAGCCTCAAAGAAAACAAAAAAGCCCAAAAAATGTTACAGACTCTTTTTGTTTATTTATAGGACATGCTGTCATAAACATCCACAAAAAAACTTCCTGATGTTAGATGACAGTTCATCTGAGAACCTGTCTGTCCCCAGGGGGTACAATATACTGCAGCTAAGGTGCTAAACTGTCACCAATTGCGCATGAGGACACACTGTGTTAGGAAGAGAACAGCACGGACAGCTTTAATATCCACACTATTAGTTACGGATTCCTTTAACAAAACTACTTCACCACTAATTCACTACTCACAAAATACTCAGAAATCACCGAAAATGATAAGTAACCTCGGCTGGTATAAATCAGCTTTTGGTTTGCATCAGAACAGTTAGACCATCCAATCAGTTTCACAGGGAGTGGTTTTCAAATAACTGGCTATCTCAACCTGTTCAATCCACAAAATGTATCTTGAAACTCATATAAAAAAACAATATTCTACTTTTTACTTTAATGAAAGTGATGCAGTTGTCCAATTATGTTAGGTTTGGTAAGGTCATAATTGCAGAGATGTACGTAGAAATGTGCAGGCTACCAAAATCAGAGATTTTTTATTTTTTATTTTTTGACCGGCCCTGACCATTAACCAAAAACACAACATTTAGGCTGGACTGCACCAACAACGTTAAACTCATGGTTCAAGTTTAAATTCTGCTACATCAAACATTAAACATTAAGATAAATTAAGTTTGAACTGTGCACTAGGAAAAAAATAAATAAAAGACAATTGGAGAAGGAAAACTGAAACTGAAAAATATGCTCAATCCACTAGAATTTTACAATGAATATGAATTTTAGGTTAGATACCGCTTTACCAAGGAAACTGTTTTAGAGCTGAGCTTGATGGTTGGACTATGTATCAAAGATGTCAGCAACAGAGATGCAGCTATTCGATGATGTTAGTACTTTGTTGCACTGAGATTCGACTTCACTGGTTGTTTCCAGAGGGTGGATGGAGACCTGTTTGGTTTACACAAATCAACACTGTGCCATATTGTCAGCAGAATGTCTCGGGCCTTTGAATCTCTGAATAAACAATATATTAATTTCTCCCCAACTGTTTTTTTTTGTTTTTGTTTTTTCAAGAAGGAGAAGTTTGAGCTTCTCTGCCAAGCCACAGTTAAGCTAACAAATAGTGTTATTGTTGTTGCTAGAATGTAGCCAATAGCAACAATGTAACTTTTTTTTTGCTTGATCTGCTATCAGGATTAAAATAAATGATAAATAAATTATATAAATGATAAGCCCTGAATTTTTAATGTGAAGTAATTGAGTCCTTGCGAACTAAACTAAGAGCTACTGCATGTCTTAAAACTTTTAAAGATATTGACAGTTTTTGCAACTGTCTTTTCGACTTCCCTTAGAAAGTCAAAAAAGGTAATTGATATTGACATATTCTGATGCTTGCGTTTCTTTGTGGTTTTGAAATCTAATTTATTAGTTATGCCTTTATCACGAACCAACTCAGTCTGTTCGTGAACCCAAACATGCCGCACCATCTTTCTCCACCTCCTACTTCATCTTTTTCACTCGTAGTAACATCCTATTGTTGCTCATGTGACTCATGAGCAAAGGTGTTTCCTTTGCTCTTTTGCGAAATATATGAATTTCAATATGCTTGAAAAACCACCTGATCAAAGCACAAAAACAGTTTATCGAAAAATGCGAGTTTTTTTGGAAATTGGCATGTTTCCATTAGGCAAATTTATTTTTGCAACTTCAATTTGCGCAATTTCATGGATAATGGAAACACAGCTATTCTGATATTATTGGAATTTGTATTCAAGAATTAGCAGAAAGCAGAATCCTCTGCTGTTTGTCTATCCCTATTCAATAAAATTAGGCCTAATCTATACTTCTTTGTAAAAAGAGGGTGCAGAGACATGCAACGGCATCATCCGATGATGCAAGTGCTATGGTGACTGAGACTTGCCCAAATTTTTTTCATTTCAGTCATGGCACGGGGAAAGCCTGTGATGAGTAAGGTTTCCATACTTTATTTATTTTATGAATTTTGTGGATCTACTGGCCTTGAGTTTTGATTTGTTGTAGGAAGATGCAGAAGGAAAAGCGCTGTGCCCCCTGTTGTCCCAGAAGTGAATTGCTTTGCAAGACTTCCCAAGAAACGGAGATGCATGATAGAAAACGTCTCTGTTGACACGTGTGCTTACCTGTGCAAATTGCACATGGAAAAGTGTGATTTACACTTTAGGAAGATAAATGCTTTACCTTCATAATCATGCTACATGCTTAAATGTAAATATTATCTAATAAGCTTGCTTTAACGAACAAAGCTGTAGGCTGGGTTTCATTGCTCAGAACTTGTGGCCTGTTTTTTAACATCAACTATCGTCCATCTTTTCACTGCATAAATTGTTTGAACTGACATGCGAGACATGCAAATTTATTATGTAAAACTGATGTGAGCACCGACTTAAAAAACAATTAGCTTGTAATAAACAGAAAACTAATCAAACAGACATTTCCAAGAAAAAGGACAAAACTGTGCAATGCCCTCTACTTGGAAAAATGGCCATGTTTTGGTCATTTATAACAGGCAATAAATCATAAAGGCCAACGACAAGAATGTTTCTTACTGATTGAGTACTCACAGAGTAAGTGGGGTCTGCTCTTTCTCGCTCTTTCCTTCACAACCAAGACATAGTCACCACTTTGGCTAGCTGAGAGTGAAAGAGGCAGAGAATAACGAGGGCGCGAGAAGGTGAAACTTTGTAAGCCTTAAAGAAGCATGGGTGACCAAACTCAGTCTTCACCTGAGTCAAACGATGGCTCGTCAGCAGAACTTTTTCATGCTGAGGAGATAGTTAGAACATGTGAATCAGCTGTGTTGGAGAAGAGACATACCTTAAAACTGTAGGACACCGGCCTTTGAGGCCTGGAGCTGGACATCCCTACCTTGAAGCGAAGTTCACTTAAATGATTACTGGAAGAACATAGCTGAAAGCAGAAGAGTTTATACCTATAACCCATTTCTGGGAATTTGGTTGTTAAGATAAAGAACCAAGAGTGATTCTAGATAGGGTAGGCTTTTCCATGGCAGAAACTACTCGGACCAAGATGCAGCGCTTAGGCCCTCGTAAAACCTCACATTAAGATAAGTTGTGGTTTATTCAGATATAAATGTACAGCTGTACAGATAATGACACTTTTACAGGTAACCCGATCAAAGCCAACAGTAATTGAGTCATCACCAGCATTAAGTGCCATCTGAGTAAATACATGAGCCACTTCCATTCGTAGGGACATCCAGTTTGTAGGGCAAAGCTGGGAAGGTCTTACTTGGGGGATGAATGAAGTGGATGTTGGCTGAACCTTCATCTTTTGGCATCTTTTTGGAAGCCAGTCAAGATGTAGGTCAGCAAGAAATACAGAATATCTTAATTGACACCTATCAGCAAAGAAAAAAAAAATAGAATGATATATGCTAATATAGCGAAAGACAGAAAAATACTTTTTCGCTTTGTATCTGACTAAATTATGATACTTTCCTTATACCTTTTTTAGATCTCCTTGTGACTCTAAGTAGGATAATGCAGGTATCTAAAAGCAATGGCTACATTGTCCTTGGAGTTTTAGCTGAAGGAAAATTCAGTATCAAAATTGCACAGTTCCCTTGGAAATATCACATCTGGTATTATTCTGACACCTACTATCTCGCTGGTTGCTCCGGGACCAACTAACAATAGTCAGTTAGTGGCAGTTAGCACCTCAATGGAGGTGCCAAAGTTGAGACAAATGCTTTGAGTAGAGATAATATCGATGAAAGTATATCCATCCATCCATCCATTTTCTGAACCGCTTAGTCCTCCAGGGCTCGAGTGGGGGCTGGTGCCTATCTCCAGCTGTCAACAGGCGAGAGGCGGGGTACACCCTGGACAGGTCGCCAGTCCATCACAGTGAAAGTATAGTTACTGGAAAATTGAGTTTACTACAGTGACAAAACATGTATTGGTTTTTGGAGTAGATAAAAGGCCATGAAGATGGTTCTAGCCAACCATTCAGGATTCTACTTGGTTGTGTTTGGTTGGGGTGGGAACTTAGGAGGATACAGCCCAATGTCCTCCACCAAGTAATACCTTCATTATGTACAGTATTTGTAAAGTTTACCTTAACTGAATTAAAAGACACTGTAGTCATTTTCAAAAAGACATTCTGTAATATTAAAGGACAATTCCATTCAGTCTTTAACCCTACTAGTCCTTTCAAATATACCACTTTTTTACTGGAACACTGCCTTTTGGCTTCTTTCTCACGGCAAGAAATGTACTGAATAGAACCTGCAGAATGTCTGGGGGAGTTGTATCCAGATATGAAGTAAACACGGTGCGGTGGGCATACATATGTCCTTCACCACATAAAATCGTTCTTGCAGAGATGGCCCAACAACACAGCAGAACTCCCCACAGTTCTCGTCTTTGTGATGTGTGCGATTCTGCACACAAGGATTCGCTTAAGAGACACAATTGAAGAAGCTGACCAGAAAATAGAAGTGAAACATGATAGATACATCATCAATGTGTGGCTGCCCCCCCACCAGCCAAACACCCTACCACGACACATCCAGTTTTGTTACTAGGGGGTCAGGTGGTAATAAACCGGTAAAAGTTAGATGCACAGGGGTAGAATGTTTGATTTCAGATTCAAAGGTCAAAAACACAATGTCGGGAAAATTACTCTTTTAAAAAGGTTTGAAAGGGGCTTGTCTGCAGTCAAATCAGACCACACATATTTTTTTAAGTTAGTTAGAATGATAACAATTATTTGTATTTGTTAACAGTCACAAACAAGGAATTAATTTGTCAGAGGTTTATTTATTAATATCAGAAGCTTACTTAAACTTACTCAGTATTTGGCACCATTGCCTTTGAACTGCATGACTTGGTTCAAATGTTTTGGGTTTCCTTCCAGGGGTCTCATTTAGAAACATTGCGTACGCACAAAACGGGGCCTGAAACTGGCATACGCCACTTTCAAAGCAAAAGTTGGGATTTATAAAAAACAGACTTGACGGGAAAATGTGCGCACCTGTACGCCAACTCTGACCCGTGCGTACGGACATTTTGGAGACAGGGAGGAATCAATGACGCAGTTGGTGAGGTGGTGAACTGCAGCCAGACTGCATATTACTCCTCTCACACATATCATTTCACCTCACACCAAACATTAATGATGGATCATTGTTATTATAAACATCCAAGCCAGCAATGTTATCTATATTGTAGCTTTGCAGTGAGCTATAGCTCTTCTAAAAACATTTTTCAATATTAAAATAGATACATAAAATATATCTCAAAACCTTAAACTCAGATAAAAGGGCTGGGACTGTGTGCCAATTAATATATTGAATTATCTGCCGTCCCTGAGCGCAATAATGCCTGCAGTCTTGGATGGGATCATTAAAATGAGCAGGCAATACATCACGTTTCCATATACTGTGGGGGAGCAGGTTTAAATTAAAATGCAATTTACAGCAATGTCCGGTTTCCCAAACATAATCGGCGCAATTGACTGCACCCATATCACTACAAGGGCCCCGTCGGAAGAAATTCCCCTCCCTCCTGTCCTACCACCTCCCCAGCATGAGAACCCCGACCCACAGCCACCTCCTCCTCCACAGGAAGCCTTCAGCCAGGGAGCAATTGATCGGCCAGGATGTAAAAATTGTTTTATTTTATAATTTAAGGTACCAATGGCTGTCACTAGACGCTGGGCAACCTCATCTTCCTCAGCCTTCTAATCCTCGCCATCTAAAAGTTGAAAAGACACGGCATATTAGTTTGTCTCCTTAAAATATGCTCCAATGTGGTGTCAGCTCAGGTGTACACCGACCCCCTCCAGTAGCAGACCCACTCTGGCGGTGGGAGGCACGTTTTTTTTTTTTTCTTGACTTTGAGGTCCGACCACTTTTTTTTTTTTCCGGGTACATTCCTGTCAGTTGCACTGAGAGTCTGCACTACAGACGCGACATGCTGCTACTCGCAGTTCTTTCTTTTATTTGTGACACCGCTGCTGTGTTCACCAAACAAAATGTCTCTTCTAGCCTCCACTTCACCCACTAGCACTTCAATCAACATCTCCGTAAAGTTTCTCTTCTTGTTTTTCTTTTGTTGTTGCCATATTTCCCCTCTTCTTCATGTGCATCAATATTCATGTCCTGCTTTGCATTGACCTTTTATAGCCAGATTTGGGCCTGTTCAGGGCAGGATATGAGCCAAATTCACGTGCACAAACTTCCAAGAAGACCGTGATTTATAAAGGGGAAATTGCTTACAACTGTGCGTACGGATGGTTTTATAAATCAGAAATCTTTTTGGCGTACGCAAACTTTTTGTTTTGGTCGTACGTACACTTTTAGTAGGGATTCTATGCAATGTTTTATAAATGAGACCCCAGCTTTTTACAATAGTTTGTTGGAATTCTGACAAAACTGTGTCAGGTTTGTAGACTGAGTGGACTTGTATAGTGCTTTTCTAGTCATGCTGACCACTCAAATAACTTTACACTGGAGCCACATTCACCTTTTCGCACTCAAAAAACATTCACTGATACAGAGCTCAGGAGGCAACTTGATGCTAAGTGTTGCACATTAAAATGTGACAGGAGGAAGCGGGAATTGAACCTACAATCCTCTGATTGCAAGACAACTCTAACTAGCAAGCCACAGATTGAAATTACACTTTGCCTTCCTGGCTCATGTGTTTAGATGCTAAATAATTAATATTATAATTTAATAATTTAATTAATATTGTCACGTACTGCGGCCTATTTTAATGTACATTAGTTCCCCCCGCAGCATAATAGCCCCACAGCATGAGGTTGCTGCCACCATATATTCACAGCTTAGATGGTGTTTCCAGGCTTTTTTTCCCCCTCCAAATCTTGTGATGGGCATTATGTCAAAACAGTTTGACTTTAGTTTTATCAGATCACAGGACATGTCAGAAATAATGGTCTTTGTCCCTTTGTGCATGTGCTACATGCAATCTGGCTTTTTTTATGTTTCTCTTGGGGTAATGGTTTATTCCTCACTTAAGCCCATTTAGGAACAGGGCACATAGCGGATAATGACATTGCTAGCAGTTTCAGCCAACATCTTCTGAAGGTCCTTGGCTTTTGTTCTGGGATCAACTTGCACATTTTCGGCCATAACACCTTAAAATCTGGGACACAGGGGTGGTGGTTAGACATTCCCATTATCACTATACTTGCATATACTTGGTTGATTTGTTTTATCCTTTCCCAAGGTGTCAAACATTAAAACAGTGTTTTATTTGTGTTTTTTACATTTGACCTCAAAACACATCTAAAGGTGTGCTGCTTCCAAGTAACTCAAACATGTCAGTTCCAAATCCATGACATCATCATCTGAGCTTTCCCTTATTGTTTGAAGAGACATTAATTATTCTTTAAGTGAAATTCTGAAATTGAAGACATTAGCAAATAAATATATGACATATTCTCTCTCTTATTGTTGTGAGATTTGAAGTAAAAAGCAAGGTTTGTTTTTATTTGGTGATTTTAAAACTTCCACTTTTAACTATATCTACATGTTGCTGTTTCATCTCTTCCTACTGCGGGCTCACACCTATAAAGAAATTATTTATTACCCATATCATGTAAACTATTGCTATTTATTATTACGTGTTTGCTTTTGAGGTGTGTTCATGAGCTATGATGATACATTTTCATACTGTAGATATACTCAAATGTCATGTATGCTTTTGTTATTATACATTTACATCTGAGATCGTTGTATTAAATATTTCAAAGCCTCTATGAAACAGCCTCCATTTGGGTGCAAACCACCAACAGGGACACAAACCAAACTGTATATCCTAAAATCTGGTAAATTTGGTGATTTACATGCTTTCTTGAGACCTGGAATTTCCGCTCCAACTGTTTGGAGACCCTGGGGCAGACCCTGAATTCATCACAATGACTATACATGGTCTTGGTCTGAAAATGCTTTGGGATGGAGAGGATTTCAGGGGAGAAAGATGTCTAGGTTTCTCTTCTAAGGCTAATACCCTCAGGGTCTCACATTGGAAAGTTCAACAGAATTAATGTGTTGAATGTGTGCTTTTGGAGAAAGAGTTACACAAACTTTCTTAAAAAATTAAAGATGAGCTTCAGTAAGAGACGATGTTGTGTTGACATACTCAGAGAAAAAAAATAGTATTAATAACTCTGATAACCAGAGCGATTCCAAGCACACAGCAAAACTAATCATAATAACCTAGATGTTTGCACCTAGGCACCAGAGGCTCCTAACTCATTCTAATTTTGTTTTCTGTAAGACAGATTCAATTAATACTATCACAAAAGACAGAGTGGTTGTGCAAGTGGATAAAAGCCCTGCATACACTGTACAAGAAAGAACCATGACACACTACTGGTTTCCTTTGTGAAAGGAACACGGTAAAAAGACTGTTAGGATTATAGATGAGCTGTAGTGTGAGTAGAAAAAGAAGCTTGCAAAAAACAGCTTCCATTTCGAGCTTGTCTATTGAAAGGAAACTTTTAGCAAGTTGAAATACATAAGAAATCAAGACAAAATTTATTGATAAAAAGCTTGCTCTGTAAATATCTTTTGGATTTTTGATTCCAGTATTTAAAAAAATATATATATTCTGAAAGATCAGGGTGGTTTGAGAATATTTTTTGTCCTATTTTACTCACATAAAATTAAGGCTGCAATTCCAAGACCTTAAAATGATAGTTTGGATCTTTAAATGGATTACAAATTTTACGAATTGTATTAAATTGACCTCCTGGCCTTAAATGTTTATATAAAATAAGTCATTTTATGAATTATAACATTACGGTTAATTCCAACCTTCCCATATCTCAGCTATTGTTCAAAAGCCACGGTGCCGTCCGCTTTAACCAATCAATAGATGCCAAGGGCTGTCAATCAAATACACACAAGGTGTTTTTAAAAGACACACTGGCGGTATAGTAGGATAATACTGCTGTAAGGGTGTGTCTTTTGAATGCATGGCGATGCAGAAATGTTTTAGCAATCGTGCCAGCAAGCTTGAAAGTAATATTACTGAAATATTCCCGCAACACTGTATTTATGAATGACGATCACGCCTTGCCGTAACAGACAGTGATGTAACGATGATGTATGGAATGTGTGCTGAGCGCTGAGCTCTTAAAAAGTAACCAAACACAGGGACTTTATTAAGCATTTTTAAAATACACTTGCTATAATGGCAAACTGGATTGATGCAGAGGTCCGGGACATTCTAGCTTTGGAGATGAAGACCAGATCACCAGACAGTTCAGAGGGACTTCGAAGGACAGTAACTTTTAAGACCAGTTGGCAAAAATGCAAAGTATTGCCACCCTGTACATCGACAGCCAGGAAACCCCCCCGACAACCCTCTTCATCCCGCCATTGTGTAATCTTTTGTGAAAAGCACCCAATTGTGTTTCATTGCCGCACACAGGCTGGCCAGCTAAACTCACTAATGCGAGCACAGGAGGCAGCATTGTCTTTTGTAACAGCCTACTACGACTGATGTTTAATTATGCTAATAATATTTATAGCTAATATAACACTTTAAAATGTCAACACAGTAATCATTTTTGCCTTTGTTTTA
The DNA here is from genome assembly GCA_028564705.1 of Apricaphanius iberus. Lineage (NCBI taxonomy): Eukaryota > Metazoa > Chordata > Actinopteri > Cyprinodontiformes > Aphaniidae > Apricaphanius > Apricaphanius iberus. The sequence goes on from JAPXFQ010002413.1 coordinate 50,407, forward strand.
TAACAGTAGTAAAACTCAATTTTCCAGTAACTACACTTTCATCGATGTTATCTCTACTCAAAGCATTTGTCTCAACTTTGGCACCTCCGTTGAGGTGCTAACTGCCACTAACTGACTGTTGTTAGCTGGTCCCATAGCAACCAGAGAGATAGCAGGAGTCAGAAGAATACCAGATGTAATGTTTCTGAGGGAACATTACATCTGGTATTTGCCATTTGATACTGAATAGTCCCGAAGCTAAAACTCATACCAAGAACAATGTAGCCATTGCTCTAAGATACCTGCTTTATGCTACTTAGAGTCACTATGGTAGCTGAAAAAGGTATAAAGAAAGTATCATCATTTAGTCAGACAAAAGCGAAAAATCTTGTTTTTTAAAGTAATGTTTTCCATATTTCTCTTTACCAGCATGTATGCTGACTTTGGATATCATATGTCCATATGGATTAATCATGATTCATTGAAAAGTTTGCTTGTGACATGTGGAATAATTCCATAGAGATGATGATAAGGATAAAAATGATTCAGTCTCTATTGGCATTTTGACATGTTTATTAAAATGGTACAGGAAGTCGTCTTGGGGCATCGCTCTCTCCTAAACATGGTGCTTCTGCCTGCCATGTTCAGCTTCCAGAGCTTTTCTTTCAGTAGTGTTTGTCCCTACTGTACAGACATAACAACAATAGAATGAGTCCTAACCAAAGTAACTGAGACATCCATAAGTCTTTTCAACTTCAGTGTCTCACTGAGTCCCAAGGATTATGGCATATTTCACCAAAATACCAATTTTCATTTTTATGCTATAAAAACTTCTGTCAAATTGATTTCCTGATGATGCTTTTAGAACAATTAGGTCAGCTGAGCTCCAGGAACAGTCATAAGTAAAACATATAGCAGAGAGCAATTGACTCCCCTGGTATCCAGTAATCAATAAAATAGCACCTTTTTCACTGTGGACAATTTCAGAGTGTATAAATTTAAATTGGGGGGAAAAGGGGGAAACATTCAAAGATTTATTTTGTTGTAGATTATTTACAGCGGTGCTGATTTTGGTAACACTAGATTTTCAGGTATTTAATTTTAATTATATTTTTAAACACAAAGCGTTCTGACCAACTACTGAAAGTGAGTCTCTTTATATCAGTAGGTCATCCTTCAGTGTGTGTGTTTTTTTTCTGTTTTTTTTACCTGGACCTTATTATTAGCAAATATCACGTTCAGTTACTCACCCAGACAAGTTTGGAGCCACTTGGAGTCCTTCAGGAGGAGTTTATATCCTGTTGCGACTAGCACATATCCCTATAATGGATGTCAATCAGGACAGGAGATTTGCTGCCTGTAATAAGGTATTATCTGCCCCAAAACTCCTTTATCTCACCATGTTTTGTTATAAATAGTTAGCAATATTTCCCTGTGAGTTCGGAGCGTCTCAGAGGTGCTAAGGTTTGAGGTTCTGTGGTGTTTACAGGCTTTTGATGTTATTAATTCAAACATGGGATTTTAAAAACACCGCAGCTGCCTGCAATTGAAGCTGTAGCCTTCAGGTTGTGGAAAGGGAGCCTATGGAAGCTGAACTTAGTCCAATTGGTCATTCGGGTTAGTGCAATTTAGAAATACACAAACGCAAACCATATTGGTGTCTACAGTAGCAAGTTCTGTCTAGCAGACCATCCCAGAGCTCAGACTACAACTGGGATGGAGCATGGCAGTGACCTAATTTTAATCAAGTAATAGCGTAGTTGTTAGCCTCTAAATCACCCAGAAACTGAAATAATAAGCACTTCTGAGACGTTCTGAACTCGAAGGGGAGTCCTGCTAATGTTAAATAACAAAAAATTGATAAATGAAGGAGTTTTGGGGAAGATAATGCCTTATTACAGGCGGCAAATCTCCTGCACTGATTCACTCTCATTATATGGATATACACTGTTTGTGACTGGATATAAACTTCTCCCCAAGGGCTCCAAGTGGCTCCAAACTTTTCTGGATGAGTAAATGAATTTCACATCTTCTAAATATGAGGTCCAGTTTGACAAAAACAAACAAACAAACAAAACAACTTTCACTTTAAGTGTGATCATTACTGGTTTTAGCACTATGTGGACACCAAAGCATTAGTCAGGATTCAGCTTTGAGTAGACATGTCTTTTAGCTTTGTAACAGGCTATTTATATCTCCAAAAGTTTCCAGTAACATTAGCAGAATTAAGTGACTCTTTTTTTTCTTAATGTAATAGGTGCTAATTCCTCAGCATCACTGTGCAGGAATGTGCAGGTTAGCTTGATACACTATTTTGTCTGTTTACATTGTAAAATAATACTGAACCATAACACACTGTACAATTCCTTTGTCCCTTTCAATTGTAGCACTGTAGGACTAAAGTATGGTACAAGCACGAGACAACAAGCACGCAACGTCAATGTGTCATATTTCTCATCGCAGTATTATGACGTTTTGTTTGGGATTTAAAACTGGCTGCCCAGTAAGAGTCCAACTGACGATAGAAACGCTCTCCTGAATACACCGGACAATAAAATAGCGTATGAACCAGCATCATCCTGTGTCATACTGTTCAACGAATTTGAGGCATAAGCTAGCAACATTTGTCTTTAGTAACCGACTCCGTCAAAATAACAGAACAAGAACTACTTGTTTTGTTATTTCCAAATTTGAGTCTCAAACATGAACACAACAATCTTCAACCTTAAAGCAGCTCATGATCAATAAGAAAAGATTACACAGAATCCTGTTTAAAAAAAACAAAAAACAATGGTGCCACTTTGTCACAAAACAGAAGCGGCATTAGGGACCATCTGGCCATTTATAAGTGGCCAAGTCCTGTGTTGCAGTAATATGAGCAATATTCTCACCACGCCATGCCGCTGCAGCACATTCAAAGGACACACCATGGTGGCAGTATTACCCGTGTAATACTTACGCCACACCACAGGTTTTGAAATAGGTTTCAGACATCAACAAAGAGTCCTTTACAAGACATATATCACCGTAATGAATGTTATCATGGCTGTTAATGCAAGATCTGATGGCATGAAATGCTGTTACACCACTATTCCTTCTAGTGTCAAGTTCAAAACAAAAAACAAACTATGATTTTTTCTTATTTTTTTACCAGATGAGGCTGAAACAAAACATGCTCAAATAAAATCCCCCTTAATCCATTTTGGAGCAACACTGCATGTAGTACAGTTAGAACAAGTCATCATAGAGAAATCTCAATTGGCCTTTTATAGGTAAACAAGTATGTAACAAAATTACAGCTATGTAAATAACAGAAACAGAAAGCCATTTGTGAAGCCACTGAATCGAACCAATGCATATGAAATATGAAAGGCAAGATCAGAATAAGCATAAAAATCCTTTCTTTAATGTAGTCAAAACTCTTAGGAGCAAGACATGTAACCATTCAACCTAAAATGGACATTTTAGCCCTGTTTTGCCTGATGTGTCTCTGAAATGACAGGACATGGAGAGTCTCAAGTAGTGTTCGCAAATTTTCAGTAAAAGCGACAGGAGCAGATGCTACAGTTTTCAGGGCATCACTTTGCTTGGCCTCCGCAGGGAAGATTGTTGCAGGAAAGCTTGAATAAAGGCTTACACCATTTACTGAACTGTAACCCCAAGATTGGCATTCTGAATGTGCAGTTTTTATTCTGAAGTACTAGAGGTGTTGAAAAAGTTTGAGATTGATCTATGTCTCCTCATGGCATCAAAAATGCATCTGAACCCCCTCATCTGTGTGCTCAGGTGTCACAGAAACCCAATGACTGAAAGTCCCCACAGCAAGATAGTCACATTACACCAGCTGTGCAGATTATAAATGATAGGGAAACCCTTTTCCGTTTCATTAAAGTGCCAAAAAATGAATAATTCATGGTTTCAAATTTTAGACCTTCTCAGAATTCCTCTGCGTTTCATCAGGCCTTTTGCTTCCACAAGATTTATTCCTAGTGGAAGTGAATCATTTTGCTGCTCTGAGATCTGTTGCCAATTTACTGCACAGAGAATGAAAAGTCTCATTTGTCAATTGACACAAAGAAGCAGATAAAATGAGAGTCATTCATCACCAAAAACATGCTAAAGTGGACATGGACTGAATGAGACATCTTACTAAAACATACAGCAAATCAAGTAAAGCTCTGTTATTTGTGTGAGCTGTCAAACCAACTAAGACAGTGTCTTATTCAAAATGAAAATGCCCAAGGAAAACAAAACACCCACATTAAATATTGTTGGTTAACTTCTAAATGGAAGAGCAGCTAAAAGACAAAAAAAAACCCCAAATAAACAACAGTCTCCTGTTTTGTTCCAGAGCCTCTCGAAAGCACCCTTGAAATTTTTCACATTTTAATAGGATAACTTCAATTACATTTATTGGGTTTTTGAGTAATAGATCAACCTAAGTGAATGTCCATTATTTAAGAATTAATGGTGTCAACACAGAAGAGCAAGTTACCTTTGCCAATAGCACTGACACAACCCCATGCCATGACAGAACCTGGCTTTTGGACTTGTTGCGGGTAACAGTCTGGATTAGAGCTAAAGATCTTTGCCCAAACCCGACCCGACCCGTCATTCGATCATTGTCCACGGTCTTGGGTTGGGCTTTAGCGGTCAGCTCATCATCTGTTTAGTGCAATGATTTATAAATAAAGCGTTGCAGAGGGCCACTAAAGCAGTGTGCCTCTAATAGATTCTAAATCAATATGCCTTCAAATTATTCTTATTCATTTATCATTTTAAGCGTCAGACAACAGCCCTATTTGGAGTTTCAAAATTTTTTCCAGTAAATTGAAAACCTGCCGGTCACATTGGCTGGTCCGAGTTTTTTTCTAGCGGAAAAATGTCAGACTTAACCGGGTTCGGTCTTTAATAAACTGTCAATCAAAAAATACTCTTCGGGTTCTGGGTGAACTCTCTCCGTCTCGGGTCGGGCCCAACTTTTAAGGCCCGATTACAGCTCTAGTCTGGATGATAATTTTCTTCTTCAGAGCACACCTGTAATACCGATTTATCTGACCACAGAATTAATTTCCACTGTGTGATGGTTAATCCCAGATGCCTCCGAGCTCAGAGAAGTCGACAGCGGTTCTGGATACTGTTCACATAGGCATTTATTTTGGAACAGTATAGTTTTACCTGGCATTTGTGGATGTAACTACATATTGTGGTTCTTGACAAAGGTTTGCAAATAGAAGTCCTGAACCTATTTGGAGAAATTGCTTATAAATGAATGACGATTGGTGATGCAGTGTCACCTGAGGAATAGGAGATCAATGTTGTTCAGCTCAGGCTTGCGCACTTGTTATATATATATATATATATATATATATATATATATATATATATATATATATATATATATATATGCTATGGAAAGCAAAAGACAGGTGAATAAAATACAGTTGGTGTTTTCTGCTGTGGCAATGTACGTTCCCAAATCAGCGGGGCGTGGCATATTTATGTTAGGGCTGCTATGATCAGTCGATTCGTCAAGACAATGTGAAAAAGCAAAATTATCGACAAAGATATGTACACCCTTTTTTTTAACCTTTCGATCACTGTACCTTTCTCCACTCTGTCTGTCTTTCTAACCCTGACGCACATGTGCAGTGCTGGCAATTGGGGTTAGCTGTGACGTCACAGGAAAAGCCCAAATAGCAGTATCATTGTGAGCCGAAGAAAGTATTATTAAATATAAAGAACAGCATGTTTAATCCAAAATTCACAACCTAGAACCTGCTTTTAATGGCAGTACAACCATGCTGCTTGAGCATCTTAAAAGAAAGCCCATTGTGCCTGATGATAAAGAGTGACAGTCACTCTGTAAGCTAATTGGCCTGTTAGTGCTAACATTAGCAGGATATATAGGCTTTTTACCTTTTCTCCAGGGCTTCCAGGGGTATTCATAGACTGAAAATGTCCAGATTCGCCAATGTGACATCATCTACAGCCAAGTGGCCGCCTAAAACCTGATTCTGAGTCGTTCATAGATGGAGCAAACCGTGCAGCTGCTGATGCTGTTTACAGAAAATCAAAGCACTGGTGTCGTGACAAAAAACCTGCTGCTTATTATTTTTATATTTACATAAAAAATGATATACTTACTTTTTCAGAATTTAATTTTTAGACTCCCTTGAAATATAAATGGCTGTGGTCAGGAAGGATCTTTCTGGAAGGATAATTAAAAGAAATGTTCTTTTTTTTTCAACCTGGACCATATTTTTCTCAAATATTATGTTCATTTACTATTCCCTGACAAGTTTGGAGCTACTTGGAGCCACTCAGGAGGAGTGTATATCAACTTGCGATTGGCGTATTTCATATTTATATATATATAATGGGAGTCAATGGGGGCAGGAGTTCGCTACCTGTAATAAAGCATGATCTACCCCAAAACGCCTTCATTTTAGCCATGTTTTGTTATGAACAGTTAGTGATATTCCAATGTGAGTTCAGAACGTCTCGGAGGTGCTAAGGTATTAGCTTCTGGGGATCTTACAGGTTTTTAATGTAACGGATTTCAACTTACAGTAAGCTGGGATTTCAATTACGTTAGCTGCTGCCATTACAGCTGTAGCCTATTTAGGTTGCAGAAAGGGAGCCTATGGAAGCTGAACTTAGTCCAGTTGCTTAGTGCAATTTGGAATCACTCAAACATGAACCATGTTGATGTCTGCAGTAGCAAGTTTTGTCTAGTCAACTGCTGTGTAGCACAGAGTGAAATTGTTGCTCATACTATAACTGGGATGGAGCGCGGCAGCAACGTCATTCTAATCGTGCAATAGTGTAGTTGTATTTTTGCCTCAAATCACCCTAGAAAAGCACTCATAAGCAATTCCAAGAAATTCTGAACTCTTTGGGAGTAGTGCTAAAGATTAATAACAAAACATTGGGTACCATGCAGACGTTGCACTCCTGGGACATAACTAGTTCTTGACTATACTACAGGCATGTGCATGCCCCTCCATCACACAATCGAACAATATGAGCACCTGGGCATACCCACCTAAAGATTAAAGTAAAAAAATATATGTATTTTACAGATATTCTTATCAAATTTGAGTAGTTAACAAGTTATTTTGTTGGCACATACTGTACTGTGTTTCAGTCCCCAACTACCTACTGTTGCTATAAGCACCTTCATCTTCACAAAAAATGTTGAGGCGAGGAAAAATATATATTTTTTTTTCTGTGAGTTCTAAAGCAACTAACTTTTTATCAGTCATTCCTACAGTGATTCTGACTGCTACTTGTGACATCCCTGCTGAGACTATAACTGGGATGAAGCACAGCAGTGACGTAATTGTAATCCTGCAATAGTGTAGTTGTATTTTTGCCTCTAAATCGCCTCGGAAAAGAACTAATTTACCTTCCGGGAGGTTCGGAACTCAGAGGGGTGTGCTGCTAATGTTTAATAACAAAACATGGTTAGTCGATTATCAAAATAATAATGTATGGCAGCCCTATTTTAAATTAATCTGTATTTACTCTGGTATCCCTAAACAGATTTCAGTGCTGTCCTCCTTGTTTACAAATCACCTTAAATGCATCTCTGTGTAATTTACTCCCACTATCAATTTAGGAGAACAAAGCTTTTTTAAAAGATGGTTTGGCAGGGATCAGGTCTGGGTGTGACTTCTTAAATTGATTCTGCAATTAATCGCAGCTAATTCTGGTCTTACTCTTTTTACACTCTTTTTCCTTTAACGAAAGAAGAAGAAAAAAAATCACCTTTTGCAAACATTTTTTTCATTTTCTGAACATTATTTTCTGATGAATTATGTGTTTTATCATATTAAACATTTATGTGAAAACAAAGCAGACATAAATGAAATACATGAAGTGGACATATGCTTTCTTTTTATTGTATCTATTTGTTAAAACTAATCAATGTACAATGTAACGAGTTTAAAGATGTCGTGTTTTCTCTAGGAACAGAAAGATTGAGGCAGCTGTATGTTGAAAATGCATTTTCGATTAAATGTAAAGGAGGCTGCCTGTACCATATTTTGAAAAAACACCATCAAATTTTGCTGCAAAGAAAAAAAAAAGGCTCAGTAATAAAGCGCTGATGCTATAACACCAGCATCTTCACACCGTACAGTATCATCACAGCTACTCAAGCTTCTGTCAACACTGCCTGGCTTCCTGCTTGGCTGGGCAATTGCAGCTGTCAGTCACCTGAGTAAAGTGTGAGACAGCTTTGGTATTTCAGACAATGGAGAGGGACTTTATCATCCTTCCTCCAGTAAGTCATACGACAAAAGACTAATTTAAGGTAAGACTGGGGTGTGCAAGGCAACTGTTCTTCTTGGCAAGGTTTTGACTGATTGATTTGTCATCAAATGAATCAACTTCACAGCTGCCTGTTTGCTCTCAAACTCCTATAATCACAAATTGAGTGCAAAAGCCTTGCAGGAAAAGATTCCAGTAGCACAACAAGGGGAAGGGACTCTACTCGACAGTTAGCAGTGGGAGTGCAACAATACAAGCAACCGGACTCCAGAGCTGCGAGAATGAGACACAATTTCAGTGAAGAATTTTGGAAATTTGTGGTTCTCATAATTATAGTAGATGTTTTACAAACCACCAAATAGTTTTTAAAGAAGCAGAACTGATTACAGGACAATTCGGTTCAGGTTTAACTCCAAATCTTTTTGCTTTTTGCTTGAAAGATTATAAGATGGACCTAATCCTAAAGAAGAGCATTGAAAATGCTCAATTGTTGTAATTTTAGAAATACAGTAATGGTTTTATCAAGCTCAAGCTGTATTTTAAATAACCTCTGTTCAGTACACAGTGAAATACATAAGTTAAAATAATAGACATTCTTGATTTACAGAGATAATTTAGTTCTTCCCCCCAAAAATAGACAACTTTATTCCGATTCAGTTGCTTGGTAGCTGTATACCTATAAGAGGTGTGGTTATTTAATTGATAATTTATGTATCTCTTCTGCCAGTTCCATATGCAGATCTATTTCCAATGCTCTAAGTTTTTTTTATTTGAGTTTTCCAAAGAGTTATTTAGCAGTAGATTGTAAATTCTCAAAATATTTCCTCTTTGCTTGCTATTTTTGAACAGGAATTATTCTAAACTGGTAATAGGTGGCTTTGTTATTATACCCCTTTGGCTTGTCCTTATGAAATTGCTTAATTGTACGTATTTAAAAGGTTTCGTAAAATGCATGTAACATGCCTATACCTTTATACGTTTTCTGAAGGTAGCATCTATTCTCCCTGAGGGAAGATAAATATATATTTTTATAATTTTTTTATTTTTGATGACAGCTAATTTTTGTAGTAAAATTTAATGCATGACCGCTAGTTGGTGGTTGCTTATACCTAATAAAACTGTATGTGATATGTATGTAACAGGTTTAAGTGTTTAGAATGGGATGACAGTTTTTCTACCGTTAAATTGATTAAAAAAAAAAAAAATCACAAAACATAGTCTTACTCATAGTATCACAATATATCATAGTGTAATGTATCGTACTTCCAGTATTGTGATGCATATGGTATCACTAGATTTTTGCCAATACCCATTTCTATTACATACAGTTACAATAACAGCATATCTTACTTAATCTGACATATTAAGAAATTGTCAGGCCTAGGGTACCTTTTTGCAAAATGGGTTTTACTTTGATGAGATAGATCATACTTTAATATCATAACTGCACGGTGGTGCAGTTAGTAGCACTGCTGCCCTCCAACAAGAGGATCCTAGGTTTTAATCCAAGGGTAGGGTGATTTTGCATGGAGATCGTATGTTCTCCCCAAGCATATGTGGTTTCTTTCTGTGTACTCTGCTTTCTTCCCACAGTCCAAAAGCATGACTGCCCATCTAAATTGCCTTTAGGTATGAGTTTGTGGTGCGTGGTTGTTTGTTTGTCCTGTGTGTTTCTGTGTTGCAGTATGATAGATTTGTAACCTGTCCAGGGTGTACACAAGCTCTTGCCCAATGACCACTGGAGATAGGCACCAACTGCGCCTCTGACCCTACAAGGACGTGTGGGAATAGACGCTGGCTGCATGGATGAAATATCTTGTTACACCCTCAGTTATCTCACTGAAACATTTATAGGAGAATGTTTTGGTTTATTCAAAGACATTCTCACAAAAAAACAGACAGCCAACCCCTTTTCATACAGACTTGTGTGAGGACAGACGCAGAATCGGCCAACGTTAAGCCTGTGAGCTAATAGGTGTGAGGTGAGAGTGGAGTCAAGCACAGCTCCATTCATCCTGTCATTGGTCTACCTGATTGACAGGGGACTGTAGAGACGGGCAAGCCTCTATGTCCCTGCTGCTAAATTATTTTGTGAAGACACCAACATGCAGTGGGGAGAACAAGTATTTGATACACTGCTGATTTTCTTAAGCTGCCCCACTTACAAAGCATGGGGAGTCCTGTAATTTGTAATAAAGGTACTCTTCAACTGTGAGGGACAGAATCTAAAACAAAAATCCAGAAAGTCACAGTGGATGATTTTTAAATAATCAACTTCAATTTTATTGCATAAGTATTTGCCTATCAACCAGTAAGAATTTAGGCTACCACAGACCTGCTAGTTCTTCTTTTAGAAGCCTTCCTGTTCTACACTTATTACCTTTATTAACTGCACCTCTTTGACCTCGTTACCTGTATAAGACACCTGTCCACACATGCAAACAAACTCCAACCTCTACACAATAATCAAGACCAGAGGGCTGTGTAAGGAAATCAGAGATAAAATTGTGGAGCTGCACAAGGCTGGCAAGGGCTGCAGGACAATAGGCCAGCAATTTTTGAGAAGGCAACAACTGTTGATGCAATAATTAGAAAATGGAAGAAGTTCAAGACTACGGTCAATCTCTCTCAGTCTGGAGCGCCTTGTAAGGTCACTCCTCGAGGGGCATCAATGATCATGAGGACAATGAGGGATGAGCCCAGAACTACGCGGCAGGACCTGGTCAATGACCTGTATAGAGCTGGGATAGTCTCAAAGAAAACCATCAGTAACACACTCAGTCGTCATGAATTAAAATCCTGCCACAGGTGCAGATGGGATGGGGGACGGGTTGGATCTGCCCCCCCCCTCCCAGATTCAGATCACTCATCATCACTCCCCCCACTTTATAAGACAAAAAATGGACGTTAAGTGCATGAAGGTCTTTTTTCCGATAACACTAAACGCAGCACAACATAACCTGACACCGACTAAGAGGAGCAGGAGCCGTAGAGCCCAGGACGCCTGGTTCACACCGGTTGCAGGAGCGGCGCGATCAGGAAAATCACGCTCTAAAAACATAAACAGGGTTAAACAAGGTTAATATTTGCATTCCAAAGCTTTGCAGTATGCAATCTGATTGAGAAATCTTCACATTTTATATAGCGAAAGACGTAAATCTGAAGCTTGTCTGGAGTAGCTATGAATTTTAGCGTTAGTATGAAAATAACTCTTGACATAAGAAGGCACATTTGTGTCAAATACAACTTTAAAAACAAAAGAACAAGTGTGTTATCAAAAAAATTCAAAAGCTGTAAATTATAAAATAGAGGTGCACTCGGTGTGTCGGATTTGAATTATTCTTAAAAACCTCTTCTGTAAAATAAATATTTTGTTTAGGTGGGTTTTAAAGGTGGATCCTCCAAACAATATAATAAGTAAGGTAAGGATGTATCAAACTATTGTATAATATTACAAGACATACATTATGTATGTAGACATGTCTAACTTGATCTTTTAAGCAGTTTTTCATCAATCATGACTCCTAAAAAACATGTTAATGAAACTTGCAGGATTTCTTAATTATCAACACAAATTTGAATTTCATCACCGTTCTGTTTTATTTCCAGCAAATACCATATAGTTGGATTTTTTTTTAACATTTTGTGACAATAGGTTTCCTTTGAACTATTTGGGATAATTAAAAATAGTCTTTTTTCATTTGTGTCATTGCAAAAAGCAATTGAAGTGTAGATTTATATACTGTAGCAAAATCATTTATATTAGAAACAATAATGGTCCCAATTAACCTTGTGGCACCTTGTATCATCTCCATAGTCTGGTAGATCCACACATATGATCGCATTTGTCAGCCGCGTTATTTTATTTAGAAAAATTGCCTTTATTTTGACAATTGACTGGGCTGTCTTGTGTTTCTTGGTGTGACGTGCCTCCAGAGTTGATGCGGATCGCTCGCACACACAAAAAAAAGAAGCTGAAACGGCTGCTTCATGGCACGAGCTAGCTGCAAAAGAACACTGGGTTGGGGGTTAATAAATGCTAACTACCCCCTGAAGTAAAAAACAATCTTAAATTTGTACCAGGCTTTTACAACAGTCATAAATACCAAGCTGTGTTTAGAGAAGGAACTGATAAAGAGAGGGAATTCCAGAAATTGCAGCAACAGGAAGAAAGATAGTTTAGGACAAGACCCCTATAAAAGCGGAGTGTCTGTAAATCATTTTGGGGGGAGAACCAGACTGGGGGAAGTATATACAGGGGCGACTGTGGCTCAGTGGTAGAGTAGTTGGCTTGCAATCGGAGGGTCGTAGGTTCGATTCCAGCTTCCTCCAGTCACATGTCAATGTGCCCCTGGGCAAGGCACTTAACCCCCAAAATCTACATTGTCCTACCGAGCCATGTTGGGTGTCGGTGTATGAATGCGAGTGTGATTGGGTGAATGCGGCTTCAATGTAAAGCGCTTTGAGTGGTCAGTAAGACTAGAAAAGCGCTATATAAGTTCAGTCCATTTACCATTTACCATATGATACTTTGGCACACAATGAATGTTTATGTACTGGGAGTGACCATGTCATGTGATTCTTCTTTGCTTTGTGTTCAATAAAAAGAGATCAGTCCTGTTAGTCAGCGCGCACATTTGGTGAGCCCGTCCTGCAGGTGTGTCTCATAACAAACAGATCTGTGTTGTTGTCTTTTCTGCTTTGTTTTCTGGAATAGATATCACTTTTTTGACCCTGCTGAGGACCGCTGGATCCTCAACTGTGAACAGAGCTAATTGACAGTTTTGGAGTTAATCCACAATAGAGGAACACTTTAAAATAGAATTTACACTCCAGCACACCCCGGTTTAAAAATCCTATCTGCACCCCTGAATCCTGCAGTTCATGTCACGTCCCTCTGCTCAGGCCAGCACATGTCAAGGCCTGTCTGAAGTTTGCCAATGACCATCTGGATGATCCAGAGGAGGAATAGGAGACAGTCATGTGGTCTGAGACAAAAGTGGAGCTTTTTGGTCTGAACTCCACTCGCTGTGTTTGGAGGAAGAAGCATGAGTACAATCCCAAGAACACCATCCCAGCTTTAAAGCATGGAGGTGGAAACATCATTCTTTGGGGATGCTTTTCTGCACTGTATTGAAAGGATGGACGGGGCCATGAGTCGTGAGATATTTGCCACCAATCCTCTTTCCTCAGTAAGAGCATTGAAGATGGATCATGATAGGGCTTACCAGCATGAGAATGAACTGAAACGCACAGCCATGGCAACTAAAGAGTGGCTCCATAGGAAGCATCTCAAGGTCCTGGAGTGGCCCAGGCAGTCTCTAGACATGAATCCAATAGAAAATCTTCGGAGAGAGCTGAAAGTCCGTGTTGACAGCCCCAAAAACCTGAATAATCTGGAGAAGTTCTGCATGGAGGAGTGGGCCAAAATCCCAGAATGTGCAAACCTGGTGAAGAAGTACAGTTTCTGAACCAAATATTGTGTTCTGTTTGTCTGATGTATCAAATACTTGTGTCATGCAATAAAATGAAAATGATTTAAAAATAATCCACTGTGATTTTCTGCATTTGTGTTTTAGATTCTGTCCCTCACAAATGAAGAGTACCTTTGATAAAAAATTACGGACCTGTACATGCTAAGTAGTAAAACTTCAAAAATCCGCAGTGTATCAAATACTTGTTCTGCCCATATTTTTGTTTAATCACAGAAAGTTTGAGTACACATTAAATACTTGGACCTTCTCACTACGAGTCAACAGGTGTTAACAACTGAACAACAGTGTAGCTTTGGGAAGCTTTGAAGTTTATTTCTGCATTGAAAAGTTATTGGTAAATAAAACCAAAGAATTCATAATGTCTTTAAGGTTTATGCTTGAATTTGTATAACACATTTTAGATTAAATTTATAACAATAATATATTCCCTGCCTGTGATATCTTCTTGATTAATTCTTTAGTCAAATTGTCAATGTTAAAATAAGCTAGCACCATCTGTGCTAACTGTTCAGAAGTAAAAGTCTAATATTGTATTAAAGGATAAGTTTTTTTTTAGGGTTAGACCTTACTTTTAGCAAATATTCCATCCAGTTACTCACTCAAACATGTTTTGAGCCACTTGGAGTGCTTTTGGGAGAAGTTCAGCCTATATCCATGTAATGGGGGTCTTTCAGGGCCATTATTGAACCCTATGGACGACAAAAAACATGTTGGGAGTCTTTGTAAATGGGATCAGGACAATGTCATCTTAAGATAAAACTGAAAATAATTATTGGCACTGAAAATAAAATTTAGCATTGAAAAAATATAATTGTAACTGAAAATCTTAATCTTGAATCTGAAATAAATGTAATAAAAATGTCTGTATTGAAAGGGAAATAAAAAATTGAAAGTGAATAATACAATGAAACTCAAAATATATGCATAAAAACAAACACTTTCATCTTTTTTCAATACCAATCTTTTTTTTTTTCAATGCCAATCTCTTTTAAGTGCTGCTGCTTTTCAGCTTCATTCAGCTGATACGCATTTCATGTCGTACACGCGCATGAGGGGCAGGGCTTCAAAGCAGCTGGTGCTTGCTTTCAGCTGTCAGTGAATCCGTTATTTTAAACCCATTCTCTAAACCAGTAAAGGTCACTTGTAGTTCTTTTTTTATATCTTTAATTCCAAAATCTCCACATACTACTGTAAAATCCAGTGCTTTTACCATCTGTTATGTTTATTTTGATATAACCTCTAAAATAATTGTTTCCTTCCTTTCTTTTGGTTTAAATAGACAAAAAAGATTTTAAATTTCTGGTTTTCATGGTGGCCTAGTGGTTTGAGGTGCTGTCAAAATATCATGGTGTAAGTTCAAAACCATGTGAGTTTTTTTTTTTTTTTATTAATTTATTTTTACCTTGTACACAATGCACTTTTGTTTATTTTTTCATTATATTTTTATACTGAGGGAATGTTGTTATAATAAGTAAAGCATACTTATGCACTGGGTTTAAGACACTACTGACGAAGCTCAAAAATGTAAATGTTTGGGCAGCCTGCAGACCATCGGCCGATTGAGGGATCAGGACACATGGTCGAAGAAGAATCATGCAAAAGCCTAAAATATAAGGGGGAGTCAAACACATTACAATCAGATTTATAAGCAATATCCTTAACCACTAGACCTCCATGGCATTCAAGATTTAGTGATCCGGCAACGCCAATTGATTTAAAAGTTAAATAAAAAATAAACATTACGGAAAGTTATAGCAGTGGATTTTGTTGTAATACGTGGACATTTTAGAATTCAAAACATATAAAAGAACTACAAGTGACCTTTACTGGGTTAGATAATACGTATCAGCTGAATGAAACTGAAAAGCAGCAGCAGTGAAAAAAGACTGGCGTTGAAAAAAATAGATGAAAGTGTGAAAACTTCATTGTGAGTTAATTGTTTTAATGCATATATTTTAGGTTTCATTAACTTTTTTTTTCTTTCAATTTTTGTTTCAATACAGAAATTTTTTACATTTATTTCAGATTCAATATTAAGATTTTCAGTTACAATTACATTTTTCTATGCCAGATTTTATTTTCAGTGCCAACATTTATTTTAAGAATCACTGTAGGAATGACTGATAAAAAGTTAATTGCTTTAGAACTCACAGAAAAAAAATATATATATATATATATATTTTTCCTCGCCTCAACCTTCTTTTTGAAAATGAAGGTGCTTATAGAAACAGTAGGTAGTTGGGGACTGAAACACACTGAGCCAACAAAATAACTTGTTGACTACTCAAATTTGAAACAAATATCTGTAAAATACATATATATTTGTACTTAAATCTTTAGGTGGGTATGTCCAGCTTCTCATATTGTTCGATTGTGTGATGGAGGGGCATGCACATGCCTGTAATATTGTCAAAAACTAGTTATATTCCAGGACTGCTACGTCTGCATGGTACCCGATGTTTTGTTATTAATATTTAGCACTACTCCCAAAGAGTTCAGAATTTCTTGGAAGTGCTTATTAGTGCTTTTCTAGGGTGATTTGAGGCAAAAATACAACTACACTATTGCACGATTAGAAAGACGTTGCTGCCGCGCTCCATCCCAGTTATAGTCTGAGCAACACTTCCACTCTGTGCTCTACAGCAGCCGGTAGACAGAACTTGCTACTGCGGACATCAACATGGTTCTTGTTTGTGTGTTTCCAAATTGCACTAAGCAACTGGACTAAGTTCAGCTTCCATAGGCCCCCTTTCCGCAACCTACGCAGACTGCAGCTTCAGTTGCGGGCAGCTGCAATGTCATTGAAAGCTGAGGGTAGTTTAAGTTGAAATAGGTAACATTAAAAGCCTGTAACAACCCCACAAGCAAATACCTTAGCACCTCAGAGATGTTCCGAATTCACAGGGAAATATCACTAAGCATTCATAACAAAACATGGGTAAATGAAGGAGTTTTGGGGCAAATAATGCCTTCTTACAGGTGGCAAAACTCCTGCCCCCATTGACTCCTATTATGTGGATATGCACTGATCGTGACCGGATATAAACATCTTCCAAAGGACTCCAAGTGGCTCCAAGTGGGTGAGTAAATGAACCTAATATTTTTTAAAATAAGGTCCAGGTCGAAAAACCCCCCAAAAGAAAACACATGAACAAGTTTTTCCTTTAAGCGAGAAAGTCATTCTGCAGAGCAAAATATAGGCTCAATAAGGTCAGATTTGTTCTTTGCATTTATAAAAATGGGTCTACAAATAATGCTGGGGCTTCTTTTATTCTAATCTCTAACACAACTTACTGGGTCATACTTTTGACCCAATGTTTGATTAAAACTACCCAACTTTGTACCATCAACCAGTAGACTAATTAGTCTCTAGGGAGATGGTAAATATGAATGCCATTTATTTGTTGTGATGACTGTAATGAAAATTTTAAATAAGTAAACATAATTAATTTCTCTTTAATTATACAAATTTTTTGTATTTTAGCTACTGCCATTTTGCCATTTGCAATTTTGTTAATGTTAAAGGATGTGTCCCACTTTAGAGTATTACTACCTCTGTCATTTATTCCTTTTAAATGTGTATTATCACTTTGGCGATACAAGGAGGTGTGCAAACACCCACTGTTGTAGGGGCAAATGTGTCAATGTGTACTGGAATAAGTAAATGTTGCAAAGGTTTACCATAGTTGAAAAAATAAGTTAAGTGGATAGGTAACCAAATTTAAACTAGTCGCCCATACATGTAAGGGCGCATGCATGCAACCCTCAGCCTACCTGTGCGCTTACACTTGAGATCAACAAAAACTCTAACACCTGTAAGCACTTACTCCAATTTTAGCTCAATTGACACACTTAATTGTAGATATTCAGTAATGAGTACAGTTGTCTGAGCATACAAAATATATTTCTGGAGTGAAAAATATTTCATTACCCTCACAGTAACCATTCTTTTCTCAACCATCTACTTGAAATGGAGCCTGATACCTGGCAGTAATGGATGTCTTGTCTCTTGGGTGGATCTGCCAGGACTGAGACCCAGAAAGGGACAAATTAATTGAAACCACTGGAGTGCATGAGAGGGCAAAAGTAAAGGTCAGTATAGAGGATATTCTTGCTTGTCCTAAAAAGTCAGGTGTTAGACCATCCATACACACAGAAACCTGACTTTAGAAATACTTTGCTTTAAAATATAAAGATTTTCAAAGAGAAAAAGATTTAAAAAAAGATGCATGTTTGTATTTGTGCAAATACTCTATATGGATCTGGGCAGTCAGGCTGTAAGTGTTTATCATAGAGACAAGGAACTTTCTATGTGGCGGCTTGTCTTTGCAAATAGTGCTCTCTACCGCTGACCTTAAAGTAAGAGTCTACACAGTTGTCCAGGATGTGTGGAATCTGCAAATGTTAGCTGACCTTTTCCTGACCTGTATAAATCCTAGATGCAGGGAAGGGTCACCCCTGATAACTGCAGACCTAATTATTTTGTTGTAATGTGGACCTGACCTATTTTGTCGATAAGCCTCATAACACACAGATGGACAACACAAAACAGAATGAATAATGCCAGTGCAAAAGATGACTAGGAGCTCCTGTGGCAGGTGGTAGTTTTTAAATTACCATAAGAAGTACCATATCTACTTGACTTTCTCCCAAGCATTGTCCAAAGGCATGTATCATATATCAGAACTTTGGATACCAGCCTCGGATATGTACTCAGAAATAGCCTGGAAGAGTCATTGGGCGGGACATCGCCAAACACAAGACTTTTCTAAATTTGAAGAGTTGCTGGTGAAGCAGTTTACAACATAGCAAAATTAGCAAAATTTTTGAACCAGGTAATCAGTCTATCTGAAATGATCCATTTGACCTACTTAGTGAAACACACTCAATAAAAAAAGCAGGGAGATTTGACTCAGGTTAAAGATTTTAATAACTAAATGTTCACACAAACAAACAAATTGAGGTCAATCACACTAATTCTGTCCTTGCTAACGGCTAAGCTAAATGGCTAAGCTACAACGCTATGTAAACAACTACCACCTCACCAAAGGGCTTTCTTTTACATGCTAACGTCACAAGCATGTAAGCTCACGCACTTACGCCGCACGAATGAGCAGAGCGCAGGACAAAATAGTCCGCTCACCACGGCCAAGCAGAAGAGGCGCAGAACACTGATCAAAACAAAACAAATCAAACTTTATTTATAAAGCGCTTTTCAGACACAGTTTCTCAAACTGCTTTACAGATTTTAAAATGACCCCACAATCCCCCAACCCCCCTTCAAAAACCAAAAATAAAATCATCATCGCAACTACACCCCCCTCCCAACCCATCAGACACACTTAAAAGCTACAAAAACAGTGGGCTGAGCACAGATGAGCCAGGAAACGCCATCATGGGAGCCATCTGCATCGGCTGCAGCAGATCAGCAGCAGCAGCCAAGGTACCGACCGAGGGCGCCCAGAGGAGGGAGGGCTGGTACCCCCACCTCTACCCAAGCAATACAAGGGGGGCACCCAGGCAGCCACAGCCGACCACCGCTCCCGATGCAGGGGGCCCCCAGAGAGGAAACACTGGGAGGAAGATTAAAATAAGTTAAGATATAAGGTGTATAAAATATAAAGTGTATAAAGTGGAAAACAATGATAAGATAGAATCAAGATTAAAATGCAAAGTAGATTAATAAATAAACAGTTAAAAGCTCAAGTAAAAATTAAATCAGGTTTAAATCAACATTAAAACATGCTGACCAGTTAAACATGCATCAATAAATAATAATTAGTTAAAAGCTCAGTTAAAAAGGTAAGTCTTGAGCCTGCTCTTAAAAACATTAACGTTCTCTGTGGCCCTGAGATCCTCCAGCAGCCTGTTCCAGACGTGAGGGCCATAATAATTGAAAGACGCCTCACTATGAGTCATTAAGACACTTAAAAACCCTTAAAACAACATTAAAATCCATCCTAAAACATATGGGGAGCCAATGCAGTGATTTTAAGACCGGTGTAATATGTAATATGCCTCCTGGTCCGGACAAGAGCTGCTGAATTCTGTAAAAGCTGTAAACTTGATGTAGTCTTTTTGGGAAGACCAAAAAGCAGGGCGTTACAGTAATTAAGTCTTCTGGTGATAAAAGGATGCGTTACTATCTCTGTATTGGCGCGACAGAGAATGGGGCAGACTCTGGCGATGTTCTTCAGGTGATAAAAAACTATTTTAGTAATATTTTTAATGTGGGGGATAAAATTCAGCTCAGAGTCAAAAATCACACCCAGGTTCTTCACTTGTAACGATAGATTAAAAGACAGTAATTGTAGTTTTTTTTTTTTTTAAGTTTCTCTCTCTGAGCCTCAAGACCGATAACTAAAACCTCAGTTTTGTCCTGGTTGAGCTGGAGAAAGTTTTCTGCCATCCACGATTTAATGTCTAAAATGCAGTTAAAAAGTGCATTCATTGGCCGTGTGTCATCAGGAGACATGGAGATGTACAACTGTGTATCATCAGCATAACTGTGAAAGTTAACTCCATGTCTTCTGATGACACTGCCAAGAGGGAGCATATAGAGGTTAAAAAGCACTGGGCCTAAAACTGAACCCTGGGGCACACCGCATGTGATCTTATGGACCTTAGAGGAACAGATATCTAAACTTACCATAAAAGTCTTGTCTGTGAGGTAGGATGGGAACCATTTATGAACAACACCAGATTGATGGTGAATCAGCACCTGCAGAGGACCGCTCGTAGGCAGCTGTGGTCCGTGGTGGGTGACAGCAAAAGAGGGGCAGTTTTAAAAGTAGATCAGGTGGTCCAGCCGCTAAGATCCCAAAAAAGGAGGGAAACAGAGAGGGAGAGAGAAAGAACATTTTCAGTTCCACCTTTCCTTAACCAAGGTTTGGCTGGAAGAGATTGAGGTTGGCTTTGCAACCCCTTTGAATCCCGGCGACTTCAGGGGACGGCATTTAAATAGCCAATGAGGTTTGAGAAAGCAAGAGTTGGTTGGATTGACCAGTTGCAGGTGGCCGATGGGCTTTGAAAGCCTTGGAGGAGCGCGGCTGGCTCTACGCTCGGACCAATGAGCTTTTAGAACCATGGAGCATGAATAGCTCTGAGGAAGACAGCGGCTGGGCTGGCTCAAGGGCTGCTGGGGGACTGATTTCATTCTATTTAGCTTTATTTTTCTGGCTGACCCAGCAGTACACACCAAACTCGCTTAGCCATTTTCTATGAAGATATGGACCTTGGTTTGTACACTGGTGTGCTGTCACATAATTGCTCTTCTATTTTGAATAAAAGCAGTTACAAAGTTTTGTCCTTTATTTGTTTAGAATTTAAATACTTTTAAAAAGTTCTATATTTGAAAATGTACAGTGGGGCAAAAAAGCGTTTAGTCAGCCACCAATTGTGCAAGTTATTCCACTTAAAAAGATGAAAGAGCCCTATGATTTACATCATAGGTATAACTCAACTATGAGAGACAAAATGAGAATAAAACAGCCAGAAAATCACATGGTCTGACCTTTAGAGAATTTATGAGTAAATTATGGGAGGCAATAAGTATTTGATCAATAAGCTATAACAAAAGTTAATCTTAATTCTTTGCAATTTACTCTTTGTTGGCAATGACTGAGGTCAAACATTTTCTATAGGTCTTCACAAGGTTTTCACACATTGTTACTGGTATTTTGGCCAACTCCTCAGTGCAGATCTCCTCTAGAACTGTGATGTTTTGGGGCTGTCACTGAGCAACACAGACTTTCAACTCCCTCCAAGGATTTTCTATGGGGTTAAGCTCTGGAGACTGGCTAGGCCACACCAGGTCCTTGATATACCTCTTACGAAGCCATTCTTTCGTTACCTGGGCGGTGTGTTTGGGATCATTGTCATGCTGAAACACTCAGTCACAATCATGATCAAGATCATGTGACCATATGACTTCCTATTTAAGGAGGGTCCACTCACTTGCATGACACTCTAACATCGTCTCTACTATGTCACAATCCTTTTTTATTTCGCTTCTCTTTCAGAATAAATAAGGAAATACTACACACAGGGAAAAGAGAATTAATGACTACATTCAGCGCCGCGGGTCTCTGAGAAACACTTGCGTTGATCCAATGCGCCTAACGCTAAACACCCACCAGCAGTGAAACAGAATAATTTCCTACAATCAGATACTCTACTTAATAAAGTATGAGCAGTACCATAAACACGAAACTTTCAAAATCCAACACAAGGCTCACAGATTACTCAATACAACAACAGCATGCTTCAGCGCAGAGCATTCACATGAAACAAATCAATACAGAAAACATGCATACATGAAAATATAAAGAGGGATTCTTAATTCGCACCACCTAGGTTTAGAATAAAATTGGTTTTATCTTACTTTGCTAGTTGCAGCAAAAGCGAAGAATCCGTTCAGAGCAGGTAACGCGGAAAAAAGGGAAGAAAAACGGAGCACTCGGCTCGTCAGTCGCGCAATGGGAGAGAAAAAAAAAGAGAGAGAGAGCGACAGGGCAAGTCTTCAATGGCCGGTCAAAGACTGGAGGGTTTGGTTAAAAAAAGGGAAAATTCTGAACACCTGTTGGAACGAAGGGAGAGTCTTCTTGAAATTTCGGACGAAACTGCCACCCACTCACAGTGCAGCGGGTTTTATGGCTTGGTGTTTCTGCCAGTCAGCATAATAGGTCTTTCAGAGCTCCACCAGTTTGGAAAGGATGTGTTAGTTGTGATGCCAGCATCCAAGTATGTGGAGAGAGAGAGAGAGAGAGAGAGAGAGAGAGAGAGAGAGAGAGAGAGAGAGAGACGGTGCACCAGCATCGGACAGGAGAAATGGCTTTGGGGGGGAGTCTGTTCCGTTCTGGACAGCAGGGATCCCGCATCAATTGAATGCTGGCGGCATTTATAAACAGAACCCTCTTAATTTCAATATTCATGGTTCATACCCAACACTATGCATGGCCCTAATCATTCCTTCCTTTAAACATCCTTACTCGTCCTGGTGCCTTTGCAGAAAAACTGCCCCAAAGCACGATGTCTCCGTCCCCATGCTTCACATTAAACAAATTAGCTATGACTACACTACGTTGTAACCGACACTTTCCTGGGAGTACTGACAGAGGGGAGGCAGCTGGGCACATTCATGAAATTGGAATGGTAGAAATGTAAATAAACAATCCGACTGTAAGGTCAAGAGTGTTGCTTATAAATGGGGTCCAGGTTGACTGGGCTTATTCTAAAATATATAATTACAATAATACTTTATGGGGGTTTTAGTTATTTGTCTAATTTTGATTGCAGGCAGACAAGTACATGGACATCATACTGATGGTGTGTATTTGTGATTTGTGTGTGTGCTTGCATTGGTGGGGAGGTGTTAAGCAGGAGGATTGCCATCTATTGATGTTGACCGTCTCTTGGACTCTTAAATCCATTGGCCTTTGTTGTGTTAAGAAGCTTTGAAGGCCTCCTCATCCTTACAAATTGAATTTGGGCTTGAAGTGTTTGCAGCAGGTTGTGAGGTCTTATTCTTCTTTGTCTTCTAGCAGCACGATATATGTGCAGCCGTTTGGACCAAGTGTAGGTGCATAAATATTGAGTACATGAGACAAAGGCTTTTATTAAAAACTAATAAAACAGGCCAATATAAAAATCCTTCATCAAAGTAAATGCTCTCTTATCCTTTCTAGAGTCTTTATCTCAGACATCAGATATTTCCCTCTCTACAGTGGGGAGAACAAGTAGTTGATACACTGCTGATTTTTGAAGTTTTCCCCCTTCCAAAGCATATAGAGGCCTGTAATTTATATCAAAGGTACTCTTCAACTGCGAGGGATAGAATCTGAAACAAAAATGCAGAAACTCACAGTGGATGATTTTTAAATAATTAATTTTCATTTTATTGCATGACATAAGTATTTGATACATCAGACAAACAAAACTCAACATTTGGTATAGAAACCTTTGTCTGCATTTACAGTAGGGTTGCACACTCTGCAGCAGGGATTTTGGCCCACTCCTCGATGCAGAACTTCTCCAGAGTGTTCTTCTACAATGTTCCCTCATAGTAGAATAGTACTTTTATACAAATTACAGACACACACTTTGGAAGTGGGAAAACTCAGCCTGCCACTATTATCTGAAAGTATGTAATTTTTGATTAGTTTGATTGTGAAAACACAATATGATGTGTTTAGTTTGAGTTTCAAAACAGGAATGTCACTATTTTTTTTTTCACAATATTACTGTATTAAAAAACCAAGAAAGCAACTGGTGAATATAATTTATATTAAAGTAATATAAGCTGTATGTTCATTTAATGAACATACAGTTACAAAAGTTAATGAACTTCATTAACTTTTTTGAACAAGGTACATGCTATACATTGTAAGCATATTCACACATAGAAAGTAACAATGTGGATAAATTGTATGACTGTAGTAGCTCTTCTGTAGTTTCATGGTGTAAAAGTAGCTTACAGAAAATAAAAAGTTGGAGACCCCTGTTCTAGCAGCTTAAAATGCCCTCATGTGTGAATGTGTAAGTGCGTCATTACACATGCCGTTACAAACGCCCTTACACACAAATCTAAGGAAAAGTTCCCAGCACAATGCAAATGGAAAGCGGGTATAGAAAAACATGAATGGATGATTTTTTTTAAACCCTAAATATTACTTGTTTTGTAATTCAAATTGTTGGTTATTTTTTCAACCAACATATTGTTACCCCAAATATTAAGCATTAATCACCTTAACATTTTTTGGGTTAAGAACGCAGCCCTGTATTCTGGGTCAAATCCATATTCCAACACATTTGTTTTAAACCAAACCAGGACTGGGTTGGTTCATATTTGAGACAGCGAAGTAACCTGAATTTGGTTGTTTAACTCAACAGTTTCTAGCAGATTGTCTTTTGTTTAGTTAACATACTAACTATAGGATGTTGTGGTTATGTTTGTAAAAGTTATAATAAAATAAAAACCATCAGGAGTGTTTACTTCTACAGCCACCACTACAATTTTAACATTAGATTTTGAGTCTACGGTTTCTGAAAGACCACTGACAGAAAATTCAGATTTCAAGGCCTCATCCTGTTTATTAGTCAAACTTGTAAGTTGTACATTTCAACTTCTGACTAAAAAAATAGAAGGTTGCATCACAACTCCTGTGTTGATATTCTTTGTCAGTGTAGTGGTACTTGAAATCTGTGGATTCTAGTCTTCTGGGACTTGTTACAAAAACTTGGTGAACTGCTGATCTGTTCAAAGTATCTAGTCTAAATCATTGCAGTGTTTCATCTGCTGTTTGAGATTAAAATGTCAAAACTTTCTTTGAAATTTGACAAACTGTTCAGGGATTCACCGATTATTAATACACTTTTGCCAAAAACCTAATGGAAATGTGCCCAACAGTTTCCAAGCCCTACAGCTAAACAACAGAGATGTCACCTTCATGGCGCAGAAGACGTAATCGGTTGACTTCATTAGCTGGGGAACATGACTGTATGTGGCCCACATATTTCTTTGCCAATGAACTGCCGCTTGAAAGACAGATTTCTAGTGTTTGGAATACTAACAATGCTGTTATATAAAGCCAAAAGTCAAGTAATGTGAAATGTGTTTGGGCACACATGGCTAGATACTAACAGACTCTGGATTTGTAGAATATTTCTTAAACTGATCATTTCCAACACATTTTGACAACTAACCATTACTGAGATATTGTTACTTTATTAGTGTTCATTGAATCTAGGATCATTTTGGAGAAGAAATATGCAATAAAAAATGAATTTTTAGTCATATTTTTGTAATTTGTGTTTAACAAAAAAACTTTCCACTTTCTACCAAGAACAGTTCCCCCAATCAACCCCTCATAACAGCATTTATTCCAGTTCACCACCAACCACACAAACGACTGTGGGCTACAGAAGAAAAAAGCAGGAAAAAACTTCAACTTGCCTCACACTGTGTTACAAACACTGGCTACTACCATGCAACGGTACAACAGCGCAAAGGTTGCTGAAGCACTGCAACACATTTCATCATCCATTATACATGAGACTACAGCTAAGTAACAGTAGCCCTTGTGGGCCTCTGCTGCCATTATTCATGGGAATCACAAGACATTCTGAAAATGGTTGTTTCTGGCTCTAAGAGCTTTATTTCCTGAAAGCCCTGTGCAACATACTTGAACTTTGCTGAATAGCCATGCATTGTATCTCTGCTAACAGTGTTGTGGCAGGGAAATGAAGGCTGTGTTAATCCTGCCCTAGTGCAGTCATTTATACTGCTGTATACAAACCCCATCAATGTAAACACCCTTATAGTACATAGGAAACAGTGTTTTAAAAAGTGGCTATTTGGAATCAATTAGGCCAACTGTGGTTGCACTTTATGAATCAACCATGCTTTAAAAAGACTTTGGCCTTCAGGCTGCACACTGAAAATATCCCATTTTTAAGATAGGCATCCAAGGACATTTAAAAATAAGACCAAAAACTTTTAATACAAACTATGATGTGCAAACAATGTGGACATTTTGGTTTTTGCTTTAAAAAACCAAACAATGTTGCTAACTAGAAACGTTTGTCATCAGTAAAAGAGCAACATTTGACATCACCGTGACCGCTTGCATCTATAAAAGCACAAACTTGCTCCAGGCCTTCATGACAGTCAGATTAGTTCCTTATTGAAGTTTAAGATTTTTCTTTTTAATTGATAATTTTTCAGTATCACAATGCTGGGCACCTTCTTCTTACTGTCGTAACTCATATTTTTTGGGGCTACTTTATATAACAGTCTCGTATTAAATATGTTTATATAATCTTTAGTTAGTATTCAGAAAGTAAAAGTCTGTTTTAAATAGCTTGCATGATGGTAAAGATATGTTTGTCAGTATTGTTTATGGGAGTAAGCTTTTAAGTCGTAAAACTTTTGGCTAAAGTTTATGGCATTTTGTAAAAGCAGGATGTTTAGATAAAAAACAGATCTGGGAGGACGGCCATAAAATATAAGCTATAACTCAGTGAGACCTTAGTAATAAAAAGTCTGGTGGGAGGAGAATAAGTCATGTGAATACTTTTCTTTGTTCTTCTTTAATAAAAATGGTACAACCCCGCAGACGATGGATCAGTTCTGATTGAACCCCATCTGCAGGTGCGTACAAGTGTGAAACAGAAATTCTGTGTCTGTGCATATTTACTCTCTCTGTCTCTCAGCTCTGACTTTTATTGTGAAAAACTTCCCGCCGGGGTTTGAATGTTGGCGCCCCCTACACTCTCCGGAAGCGAGTGGCCGATCGCATGGTAACTAGGAGCCAACATTACCCAGGTCCATTACCATGGTAACCTATTTGTAAAACCTAACAATAAATAAAAGCTGAAATGACATATGTTTTAATGTCACACGTTTTGTGTCTACAATGTTGTATTTATTGTTTTCCCCAAATCACGTAAAGCACCTTGAATTGCCATGTTGTTTAAAGTGTGCTATACAAATAGTTGCCTTGCCTAATCCATTTGCATTTGTATTCAACATTTCTATACCAGTTATTAAATTGAGGAAACACATAAAAAATGGTGGTAAATGAAGGCATAAAACATTTTCCACAATTCTTACATCTCTTTATTACATTTCCTTCTATGCAGGGGCAGCTCCAGGATATTTCCTCTGCAGTAGCTTAGTAGTTGTTTAGTGCTAGTAAGGGAGAACCTACTTGCCACCAAGAACTGTCTCAACTCATCCCTGAAAACCTCTCAGAACTCTTCTTTCAAAAAAAAAAAATTATTTCTTCTCTTCAACTTCCTCACCATCAGTTTCATCCTACAGACCACCATCCTATGCTGTCTCGCTACACTCTCACCCACCACTACTTTGCAGTCACTAATCACCTTCAGATCACAATGTCTACATAGGATGTAGTCCACCTGAGTTCTCCTTCCTCATTACTTATGTTACCTTATGTTCCAGCCTCTTCTGGAAGAAAGTGTTTACAACAGCCATTGCCATCCTTTTTTGCAAAGTCTACCAACATCTGTCCTTCTTCTTTCCTATCCTGGATACCAAACCTGCCCATCACTTCCTCATCATCTCTGTTCCCTTCACCAACATGTCTGTTAAAGTCTGCACCAATCACCACCTTCTCAACTCTCGGGATACAATGCATCAAATCATCTATTTCACTCCAGAATTGATGCTTCTCTTCTAACTCATATCCTACCTGTGGGGCATAACCACTAACAACACTGATAACTAATCCTTCCATTTCCATCTTCAGGCTTATCAGCCTATCTGACACTCTTTTAACTTCAAGAACGTTCCTAGCAAATTCCTCCTTCAAGATAACTCCTACACCATTTATCTTTCCATCTACCCCATGGTAGAAAACCTTGAACCCTTCTCCTTAACTTCTAGCCTTGCTATCGTTCCACCTTTTTAATTGTGGTAAGTGGTGCACTTAAAATTCACTGTCGGACTCCCGGTGGAGATGAGGCTCAGCCAGTTTTTCTCAGTCAGAGCGGCGCTGCACTCACAGTGAGGGGAGAAGAGAGGGTTGGGGCAGGGGTTGGCAGGAGGCAGAATTATAGACAAACAAGCCGTTTTACCTTGTAGTCCAATAAGAACTCCAGGACACAAGTAAAATTTCAGAACAAATTAATACTATATAACACCAACGGTCACATTTTATCATATGTATGACTAGCCCAGAAGTTGAAAGCTGTAAAATAGCATGATATAGGCCCTCTAACCCGGGCCTTGACCGATCTGGTATGGACTTCATGGTTGTGATTTGCATAGTTGATTTGGCTTGGGTTTTATATCAGATGCCCTTCAAGACACAACCCTCTGCATTTTTCCAGACTCGGGCCAAGTGTGTGATCCAAAATCACTGGTTTATGACCCCTTATGGTTGCAATAAATCTCAGGGAGGACACAGGATGTGAAAATTTGCTAAAGTGACACGCTCCAGGGTAGTTAGAGTCTTTACATATTATATGAAAAAAATGCATTTCAGAGGTTTTATTGTGGAGTACCAATTTGTGCATATTGACTCTAGGCCAGGACAAAAAAGAATCGATTGAATAAATTAATTCAAAAAATTTTGTTGCGGGGGAATAAAAAAAAAGTAAATTAAGTTTTGTGTAAGGGCACATTTTTGGGCTCCCTGGAGCTTCCATAGAGGAATTGGTATGGGTTTGCTGTGACAGACGTAGAGCAAGAGACCCCACGCTGTTACACTTGTCCAAAGCCAAACGCAGTCAAAGGCAGCAGCACCACAAAGCTATTCCAACACTTAAAACCGAGGCATCCAGCCGAATATGAAAAATGGCAATTTATTTGAGACAAACAAAACAACAGTGACCAACAAACCATAACTAAAAAACTACTAACTGTAGCCGAATTCCTTGCATACGTTGTCTGCTGTTTGTACTTATTGCTTTTCTTAATAAGTGGGGAGAATCTGATCGAATGAAAAAACAGATAAATATAAAACATAAAATCTGAGATTTTGTTTTTAGGGCATCTCACCCAGCCCCAATTGACTCCATTGACCATGATTCTCTATTGAGCTGCACCGCACAGGTGTTTGACATTAAGCATGTACCAGGTCTTTTAAACCTTTAACTTTTAGCACTGTTTGCAGAACATGATTAATCCTGAAGAATGTCTCTGACCGAAAGCATGTAAATTAAAAATGAATCTCTGCAGACTGGCGCGTGCGGATCTCTCCTCATTTTGATTTTTTTTTTTTTTATCCAGCACCTTATACAGGAAAAGTAGTGTACACTCTTTTTGCTGGAATTTCTTTTACAGAAAATCCTTTATCTTTAATCTGCTGGACATCATTGACCGCATCTCTCTCTCATAAATTTAAAGCTCAAGGCCTTCCCAGCTCCCACTGCCAGCCATTTCACTCTGGTGGCCTCCACACATTCCTCATGTCGCGTCAGACAAGCTCAGCTCCTAATTTATCTGGATTTACCTAATTTATCCCAGTTTATCTGGAACATACAGGGGAACCGCGTTGCTGCAGTCAGCAGTCTGTACGGCTCATTTTTACAACCCTGTCACTGCTCGAACGCTGAAATAGAGCGGCTTCCTGTGGAGATACCTTTAACATCCCCTTGTCACTTTAATTGATGGCAGAATTGCCACCGGTGATCATTAACAACTAAGAGCACTTCTGACTGCAGGTGGCTCAGTGTTGAGAGGCTTCAACTCATTCATCATCCACTGAGCCTTCCTGTTGGGTTAATAGGCTTACCTCAATTAATGGTAATGAATTCACAGTTTTCACCAAATGTGTCATTAATTCTGATACCAGTTAATGGTGCAAAAATAATAGTAGTCCTTCAAATGTACAGCAGAAAAAACACAATTATCAGCTCCTTTGTGATTAAAAACATGACCCTTACATATAGTCATAATATACTAATAAAATGGCAATGCACCTCAGGAGCAATGCAAAAAAATGCACATGTTGCAAAAACAATCTCAAAAAACCTCATAAGCAAGAGGACATCAAAAGCACATTGGTAAAAATGTCCTATGGAATTTACTGCTTCACTTCTCTACCTGACTACCTCTTGGAATATCCAGCAGCCAATGTCAGGATTCTGTGGCTTTGTGCTGGATAGTGGGCGTGTTGTTGCTTTCTCTTACCTTCTCCGCAGGGTGTGGCAGGCAGCAGCCCCCAGGTGTTCTTCATCTAATCATCATCACCCTCCAGCTCAAAAGGGGATCAGCTCCAGCAAGCTGATGCCAGTCGGTTCTCGCTTCTAGTGTGTTACATGGCCAAGTTACTCCGTGGTCCCACGTAAGAAACTCTCACGTTTACGCTTAAACGCTCAAGTTTAAGGAAACGTTGCACTTATCGTCCTCGTAGGTTCTTCCTGGGTGACCTTCCTCCAGGACCTTTTAAGCCAAGGCAGTTCATCAGTTTGGGTTCCAGCCTGGTCAGCTTCTGCACTGCTCCCCTCACGGTAAACACACCAACACTCAACCCTTCTCTGTTGCTGCCATTAAGCTGTTTACCTTTATGTCCAGAAACACCTTTACCTGCAGGGAAAAGAGAACTCTCCTTCATAACCGGTGATCCTGGAAATCCTCAAAGTTCCGACTTGTCATCCACCTGCAAATAACAGTCATCACACACCCACCACTGCCAATCACAGATCTCAGTTTCCACCTTACCTTTCCAAGCAACACTTCTCCAGACTACAAGTAAGAATCAAACTGGCAACATATCCCCAGATCCTTTAACTTTAACCGTTTAAAGTAGAACTGGCATGAAATTCCCAGCAATGTTTGGGCCCTTTTTAGCCACAGTCTAAGTACCTTAATAGTATATCAAAGGATCGCTTGCCGAAATTCAGCCTTGTTGTAGAATTGCTGTTGTGACGTGGTGGCCCTTCTGTGAGCATCAGCACAGAACGACCGGGTTTCTGAGGGTGGGGCCTAGGCTATGCGCTTCTGTTGTCATTGAGTCTCTAATGATATTTTGAATGTTCAACTATTATATATAATCTTTTTTCCCCAAAATAAAAGCATACTAGCACCAATGCTACATAAACAAACTGGTGTATTAGCTGTGAAGCTAATTCTTAATGTTAGCTTTGAAGCTAATTGAAAAGCTAACAACTCAAACAATGCCAAAATGTCTACTAACAGCTGAGGGACATTATTGAGGAAATATGCTTACTTGTACAGGGATATTTGCTGGTTCACAGAGAGTTGGTATTAATCCTGGTAGAAGTTTAAGACGATCTGCGAATTCATTGCTGTATTGTCCCAAGTTGGAAAAACAGTCGTCCTAGAAATGTTTGCCACAAACTACCACACTCGGTTGGGCACATTCCCTGCATACATAAAATCTATCCACAAGCTTTTCAGTGGCTCAGAAGTGGGCAGGACAAAAATATTTATGTTCTCTTTTGTACACCCAGGTACAGGGCAGTTTGGATACGGTCTGGACTCTATGCTGTTGGTTTGTTGTTTGCCTGTTACCGTAGCTCTCCGCGCTGCGGAGGGGGGGACTTGCAGGTTGAAGTTCGGGAAGGGGGTAATCTTCTAGAATTCAACGCGTAATATGCCGAAACGCGTCGTCATATGCCGAACTGCCAAACAGCCCGTTTCTGTGTGCTAATTTCACTATGTAGGCAGACATACCCCGGAACAAAGGAATGACTAATCAGTAATTGTAACCCCGTAGGCAGGCTGGGGGAACTAAAAGATATGATGAAAAACCTAAAAAAATGCAAATTCAATGCCAGGTCCAATTTAACTTGTGTTCTTGCTATTCAGGTGGGCCTGACCAAAAATGGGAGGGCCATATGAATATCGTTGAAATTAAGCATAATTGTAAAGTCCACTATTGGTTCAATAGAAATATGTCTGTATATACAGGGCTTTCCACATAGACACAGACTAGCCAGCAATAATATGAAAGTAGCCAGATTGGGGGGGGGGACTAACCATATAATGTAAATGTAAGTAACAGCACGATAGTCATGTGCATTTATTAACTTTGACGTAAACAACAGAATATGTATACAAATAAAATAAAAATACTCTTCAGTAAAAGACGTTTCCAACATAGATGATAAACTTAATGGTTTCTTATCTCCATTCTACTCTTTAATAAACTTCACTGTCACCCACTTCCCATTCAGGATCAGAGTCCATGCCCAACTCTAAATATTGCAGCAGCAACAATATAACACTTGTAGGTGCACATTAAAATGCCACCATTAAAATAAAAAAATCTGAAAATGTTATGATTTGAACAATGAATGTCCCTTTTAGGATGAATACAGAATCTTAATACTACTCTGAAGCACTTAAACTGACCACTTTTCTTCTTTAAGAAGCCTTCCAGAGTCTGCTGATTGGATTTTCTTTTTGTTGGCATCTTTCTCACACCTCTGGGCAGGAAGAAACCATTAACAGTAGAAGATTACTAATACTTTTTATTATTATTATTACAACTACTACTAGTATGTGACTGGGAACGCTGCTCTGGTGGCTGCAAGCACTTCAGTGACTGGATCAATAAAGTATCTTTGAATTGAATAATAAGCAGGCTATATTATTTTTTCAGACATTTGCTCAAATATAATATTACTTTACTACTACTATTATCACTCAATTATTATCATAATTATAATACAGTGCGACCGGCCAAAATATATTAAAGGACCGGGCGGAGCAGCGGAGTTTGAAAGCTAACCCAGTTCACATCGCATTCTGGCGGAGAATAGAGCCGTGTCACAGTGGGACTAATGCTGAAGCATGAAAGGGAAAATACGATGGGCATGCTAACGTCGTGCACAGCATTGCGCGGAATGACATCCTGGTCATAAATTAGTAGCCGGCTGGACTTCATTGAGTAGTCGGCTATATAGCCGGCAGCCGGCGCTTGTGGAAAGCCCTGATATATAAGAAACCTGCAGCAAGTTTTAAACACAGAGCTTAGAGCAAAGTACACTACACTTAGGCCTCCCTGAATGGTTAATATTAAACAGCTCACCCATGTTGCCTAATCACACCATTTTTTTCTAACCAGGGTAAGCACATGACGAAAAACAGGGCAAAGTCATCTAGGCTCACTGAGCTCAGCAATGGGTCATCTTTTTCCAAGGGACTATGGAGATCTTAAGTCAAGCCCTTGTACATCCGGTCCATGGGTTCCCTACTGCCAATTTTTTATTTTTTTTAAATGAACGTCAATAAGTTGATTTTAAGTTATTTTCTGATCCCTAGCATTAGCCTCAGATGTCATATGTGAATTTTGATTGGTAGGAATTTTAATTGCAAAATTCTAAAATCAAATGCATCCCAAATGGCTTAACAAACAGAAAATAAACACACATCATCAGCATTTAAATTGTGGTGTATCATATGTGTGTTCCTGACAGAGCACTTCGTTCTCAGACTGCAGGTGTACTGGTAGTTCCTAGGATTTCTAAAAGTAGGGAGGCAGATCTTTTAGTTATCAGTCTCCTATCCCAGTTTTAGTCCATGACGCAAACACTCTGTCTATTTTTAAGACTAGGCTTAAAACCTTCCTTTTTGATAAACTAAACAGGACTTGAACCAGGGACGGCCACTCCAAACACTGCGACATGTTTCCTAAATGTACAGGTTTTTGATCTATGTCCACCAATTTATGGTCACATTTAATATTTTTAATATATGAAACTGTACGTCATTGGAATGAGCCATGTTTAACAACTGTTCCTAATATTTCCAATACAACTGTTCTCTTGAAAACTGTAGAGAATCTTATTTTCACTTTTCAGTTTTTATATATTTTAACTTCCTTTGTAAATGTATTTACATTTAACTTGCTGCTGGTACAAAGGAGGTGTTGGTACACCTGAATTTCCCCACTGTGAGACAACAAATAAAATATAATATAATATATATATATATATATATATATATATATATATATATATATATATATATATATAATGTATTATTAAAATAAGATTAGGTTTTGTAAGAAAACAAGCTGTGTGAGAAGTGCTTCAAACGCTGATGATACACCGGTAGGTTGTGCGAACAAGTCATTTGCATTTTATCAAAGTGTGATAAAAGGTTTCCTAGAATAGCAGATTCACAACTGTGTAAACAGATGTGTTTTAAACAGCTTATACAAATGAGACTTCTTAATTACGTTTCAGTCTTAACAATAGGACTAATAAAAGAACTCAAAATACACAATCAACAACACTATGTAAAACCAAAAAAAAAAGAAAATTGCATGAAGGGATGTGAAATTGGAAGAAAACCACAATAGTTAACAGTAGACAGAAAATTCTTCTTCTAAACAACTAAGCCACCAATTGTCTCTGCATATCTTCTCCAGAAAATTACATACACCAATACTGAGAAAGCTGAATTTACATTTAGGGTGAAAGAAGATATATTTTTACATAAATTATAAACAAAAATCCAAAGTAACCAAGGTGTAAAATAATTCCAATTTAGGTTCAGTTTTCACCCATAATCATAATAATGAAGTGGATTCTATTTCATTACTTTCAAAAGGTTATATAAAACATTGCCAACGTTATTGCTTTGACAAGGATTTTTTTTGTATCCTACATACATAATCAAACGGCAAGACTAAATAATACTGAACGTCATTTTTATTTTTATTTTTTGTGTTGCAGCACATTATGCACCATGCTTATGCACATTATGGAAAAAGTCAACAGCCAGTGAGATGGCAAAATCATGGATTTAAGCCACACTTTCAAACTTCAAACTCAAACACACAACCAACAAGTCATATTACTATTTGCTAAACTGGGCCTGGACATAGAGCTACGACCACTGGAATGGTTCATCCCAGGCACTCCATAGCAGATTCTGCCACTGGCATCTAGGGCTGCCTACTTTATAAATTAAAATAAGGGACAGGGGGCGTTATTCACCACGGGCCGAGCCATCCGACTCGCGAGGTGTGGTTCTTTTAGTTACGAGATCATCCAGAATGGTCATACGTTAAGCTTGAAATGCTTTATTCACAAAAAAACACATTAATGCATAATTTCTTTAAGTTAAGCTACAAAAAGCTGAAATGTAATGCATCCACATCAGAAAGCAAATAAAAGTGTATACAACTAGTGTTAACTTGTGTAATTGATCCTAATATTGCTCTGTACTTGCTTGTTATTAATTTCCATACACATTATTGTCTTGATTATTTTATTGTAAATGCTTTCTTGAATTTTAATCTTCAAAATGATTTATGCTCTATTTTCTGTGATCGAATTTTAATCATGTAAAACACCTTGAATTGTCTTGTGTTGAAAGTGTGCTATACAAATAAAATTGCCTTGCCTTGTCCTTACAAGATGCAGTGTGATCTAACACATGATGATGCTGAGAACAACATGAGGTCTGTTTGTTGAGCTTCCAACAATGTATTTTCAATATTTTTTTTCTGAAGTGACTGTATGGGGATATGGAAGATGAACCCTAAACACCTTTAACATTTTGTATCTGCTCATTTAAATACAAATTTAGGAGTGGGACGACAAATAGTTTATTAAATTAGCTTACACGGCTTTTCTGCAAAACCAATGCAATGTTTACTTAAAATGTATTGGCTATTTCTCTAAAATATAAAATGTCAACAGCCAGAGACCT
The DNA here is from genome assembly GCA_028564705.1 of Apricaphanius iberus. NCBI lineage: Eukaryota > Metazoa > Chordata > Actinopteri > Cyprinodontiformes > Aphaniidae > Apricaphanius > Apricaphanius iberus. Next base: position 86,314 of record JAPXFQ010002413.1, read on the forward strand.
ATCCAACCATTTTTCATTTTAATCTATTTATTAGCATAACAAGTTACCATGATTTGTTCTTTAAGTTGTCATTTATATTGATTGACTAATAGACTATGTCTAAGCCTACTGGCTTAACAAAATAACAACAAAATCCTCCACAATTAATAAAAAAAAAAGAAAATTGCGAATGGACGAGATCTTTGAAAATGCATGATACATGTAATCTATTCCGAATATTTTAGCCTATATGTTGCATAAGCCTCACAGACGTTTGTGTTTTCTGCCTTCTTGTGTGCCTGTCGTGCAGTGAGTGTTCTCAGTGTGCGACTGAGAACACTTGCTGCATTGTTTACAATTTGCCTGGTGTAAGTCTGTGCTGACCGTATTCAGCCAAGGATGGCCCTGTTCCCACACATCTATATCTCTGTAAGCATTTTTGGGACAAGGCACTGTGTGGGAAGCGCCTGTGTGTGTGTGTCTACCTGATCAATCCTGAGCGCGCAACCCTTGCGAGCCGCAAACGCAAACAATTTGCGGTCCCTTTTGATCCCGCCATCAGAACAGTTTTGCTGACTGTAGTTGGGTGATTTTTATGTTATTTTTATATAGACTACGTAGTTAGAATAAGGCAGTATGAAGCCTATGACCCACACACATAATTGACATTTATGAAAATACGGAACAAATAGCGTCCCTTATTAGTTCAAAATGGGACGGCACATTTAATAGTCAAATATGGGACGATTCCGTATTTTAAAAAACCCTACTGGCATCCCATCTTAATTTATGCCTCCACCTTCTTTGTGGAAGATTTTGCGAAGACAATACTTTTTAAAAGAAGACTCGACCATGTGTAGTTTCCTGGCAATAGGGGGCAGTACATAGCTAAATCATTGCAAGCAAGCAGTACTTTTGTGTTCAAGTGACGACCTTACCAAAAGATTTCCATAAAGGCTCAAAATTGCAATTGCGCAATTTTCTACTAGTACAATGCCAGATCATTCAACATCCAATGGAATCATATATGTAGAAACATGACAAGCACATCAGACTTTTTTATCACTGGCAGTGAGCGAGGAGGTAAATGTGTAAAACTACATTTATAATTGTAGAAAGTTTTAAGCATTTTGTAGGTATTAGTCAATACTTTAAATGCATTAACTGTAATGTTAAAATGCGACCTCACTTCCTGTTTACAACCGATGTGTGTACAAACACGGTGACACGCAGAGGGGGAGTGCTGGGCACGGAAGTTTGGCTTACGACCCTATTAGCCGGAACGGAGAGTGACATTTGATTGGATGAGTTTTCTCAAGGTTTCTCCCTGTACAGGGAATAATGATTACTCTATCACGTTAAATAACTCCAAACTTATTGGTTCCCATCGGTATATGAAGAACATTTCTAGAAGTATTGAATAAAGTGTTTCAAATTGAAATCGTATACCCTGCCTTTAAGTGCTGCTGAGCACTCGCGTATCCAGGAGGTTAATAATGTGGGGCTAAAAGTGCCCAGGGTGGGTATAGGACTGTTATTTTATAAAATTAATAAAGGTAATTATGGTATGAAACTATATTACAAATCAATGACCTACACATACCTACACACACATATCTGGTATGGATAAAAAAAAAAAAAGCACACAAATAAAATAAAAAAATTAAAGTTAAAAAATTAAAGTTATGTTATGATGTATTCATATTAGTTGGCTTGCAATCTGAGGTTCGTAGGTTTGATTCCAGCTTCCTCCAGTCACATGTCGAAGTGCCCCTGAGCGAGGCACTAAACCCCAAAAATTCTACATCGTCCTACCGAGCCATGTTGGCTATCAGTGTATGAATGAGTGAATGTGGCTTTAATGTAAAGCGCTTTGAGTGGTCAGTATGATTAGAAAAGCGCTATATAAGTTCAGTCCATTTGCCATTTACAACTCACCCACTTATTAAAAAAGCAAAAAGTACAAGCGGCAGACAACTTGTGCAAGCGATCTGGCTAGGTCTCTTGCTTCACATCTATGGCAGCAAACCCATACTGTACCAATTCCTCTACAGAAGCTCCGGACAGCCAATAATGTGATGGGGCTGGAGGGAGCGGCCCGGTTGGCTTCAATTCAGCTTCTCAGAAACCTACGAATGATCTCACCGAGGCTCCTTCCATCTACATACAGTTTAAGCAAACGCTCCATATCAACCGCCTTAAGTCTACATAAAATATTCATCAGGCAGATTGCATTGACCTTTTATGCCAGAAATTAGGTGTGTTGGAGGTGGGATATCAATAAAAAAATCACCTGAGCACATTTTTGTGTGATTTATAAAGTGGGAAACGCATACGCCTGTGAATAATCAAAGTTTTATAGATTTGAAACTTTCTTTAAAAAAAAAAAGTACATTTCTTTTTTATTTATTTTTTTACTGAGCTTAGCAAAACTTTTAGTAAGGATTCTAGCCAAAGTTTTATGAATCAGATCATTGGTCTTTATCTTGACTGTGTATTCGAAGACTAGCCTGGGTGCACCCGAACTTAGTCCCTCCCACAACATGGTCTGGAAGTTCGGTCTGGCATTGCTCCGTTGAGGAGCAATTATGCCCCAACAAGATCTGTTCGAACTAATCAAATCGAGCTTACGATGATTGTCAGGTGAACAACAGTAACGTAATCAACCACATCACCAAAGAGCGCCTGGGTTGAATTTGTTTACAACAATGATGGCTGCTGCTGGAGAACTGAGATGTGTAGACTCTGCCACCGACTCTGTTCTAGGAGATATCGACAGCACATTAATTTTAAAACAGGAATTTTAAAAGAGGAGCAACGTCACACACTTCTCTAGCTTTGATTGATTATAGGTCTATCCAATTGAGTGCAGAGGCATGTTTTTTTACCTTGTTCGGTTAAAACACGCCCCATAATCACAGCCCAATGGAGCAGTATCAGACTCACATTCTGATTAGAATTGAGTACTGAAATTGGCTATGTCAGGCTATTCGAAGACATGATGGTAAGTAGATCACCAGGCTAAACAAAGGCACTTATTTAAAGTATTTTACTTTTGAAGTAGGGCATTTAAGAAAGAGATTAATTAATGCTCCACAAACCACAATACGCTGATATCATGTGACTAAATTTCAATGTGTAAAACAATAGGTTATTTCCCATTTACCCTGGTCTGTAAACCTAGCAGAAAAATATGCAAATGAGCAGTATTTGTGTGGTGTGTGTGTGTGTGTGGGGGGGGGGGGTTCTTGGCACAGTGAAGCAGCTCGAGAACTTCTGTAATACTGTCTGTTTTTACAACCAGGTCAACACGAAAGGCTGATGTCAGGTCACAGAGGCCACATGCTTCTCTAAGGCATCGAGTGCTTTCAAAGCACTGAGGCACTGAGTAAGCTAACTCGGTCCTCCAGCCAAGTCTCTTCTCTGTGTCAGAGTAAAGAGTAGGTGGAAGCAAATGAAATATGCACTTCGGTTTGCCAGTGTGAAGGCAAAAGGAAAAACTCTTATAAATACTGCAAACTGCAGACTAGGCTGAATGGCTGTAACAAGCTAATGTAAAACTTACAAGATTTTGACTGAGTGTTAGAACTGATGTAGTAGGAAAACAACTGTTGAATACTAAGTAAAAGTAAAGTAGGAATGCAGAAGATGATGGATACACGTTTCTTTGTTTTCTACCTGTTAAACACTGTACCCCCTGTAAGGTAGCTCTGCATTTATTTTTCAGGTCTGGTTGCAAACAAGTGAGGAAAAAAATATATAAATTGCATAGATTTAAGCCAAAGCAACTTTGTAAACTTTTCAAAGCAGCAACTTGAGGTGCAATGAAAACTTCTAAATGCTTCGTAGGCTATTTTGCATTTCAGAGACTATCTGAGAGGGAGAAGGGGGTGTAGGGCTCGCAAGCCAGTGCTTGATCTCATGCAGGGTTTCCAGGAACGCAGCAGGAACTCAAGCAACTTAACTTCAGCTGGCATAACCTGAGCACAAGCAAATTTAAAGGTATGAGGAAGTAAAATCTATAATGCAAGGATACGTTATGGTAAACATGAGGAAAAGCCAGTGTCTCCAGAAAGATTTATGCTTCCTTACTATCAGTCAGTGAGGGAAGTCTTTAATTTCTGGGCTGACATCATATCTTAAAAGTTATAACATTTGGGTTTTTTCTGATTTCAGACTTGTTTTTTTTTTTCTTTTCCTGCCACAGTGAATAAAGTGTCACTGTGGCAGGGTTTAGAACAGGTCTACTCAATTATATCTTGAGATCGATTAGATTTTCTAATCAAGAAATGTTACTTGCGCAGATATTGTCTGCGGTTGTCTGTAACCGATAAAAGGCATGAAAACGTTGACATTTGCATTCATATGTGAAGGTTAATTACTAAATTATTCTCAGTCCAAGTAAGTTTTTTATATATATGGGTTATATTTGTCAGTTTCACAGCGTAGTGTTGATGGATCAAGCTGAACGGATCTACTGTCTTTACCTTTGCCTTACGCCATGGACCCTGTAAGCTGCACATAAGTAACCTTGGTGATTGCCTTTGCAATTCCTTACCAAGTTCAATAACTGGCTAAGCACTATTATCTGCCCTTTCTAATATCTGCAAACCCCGCCCCTCAAAAATGCCAGTGGATGCAAACATAGTGACAGAATAAAATGAGAGAAAGCAGCATTGCAAAAAAATTGAAAATATGAAAAATATGAAAAATTGGTTGTAAGGGAGTTATTTGTTTCACTTATTATTTTTAGAGTATCAATTGATATTTTTTTCAATATCAGCTTTCACTTTCGGAGCAAAGTTTTCAGTACCTTTATTTTGGATTCCATATTATGTTCAGTTACACATACTTTTCCAATGTATTTATTTATATCAATTTCATCTTAGGCTGTCATTGTTTTTGCCCCATATTTACCTTGCTCCTTAAGTCTTTTGCAAGGACAGAAAATGACATCATATGATGTAATGATTTTTTTCTACCTCAAGTTTATGATAAAAAAATATATATATATTTGTTTCTTATTTTATACACATGCTAAAGGGATTTGGTTGTAACTTAGCTGCTGTTGTTGGGTTGGGCCACATGAAGAAATCTTGTGGCTTCTAAATCATATTTTAATTTTAGCAGGAAAGGTATGTAATGCAACCTAGCTCATCATAAAACCCCTTTTTAATTTAGAAGTCCAAATTAAGACCCCTCCAATATGATACTTGACAATTCCTTAAAGATAACAATATTTTTGCAAAATGGCAAACACAATTTATATTTTTAGTCTCATTGTTTAACAAAATTCTGTGATTTGTTATAATGCAACCTTACAATTCTAAGCAAGTCCGTTTTAACCAGAAACGCATAGAAGAAGGTTTGTATAATTATTTACCATATACCAAAACATCAGAGTCATACACAAGTTTTCATCTGGCTCTGTCATAGGTTTTTGAAATCAATGTGGCAGTTACCTAATATCCATGAAATCTTTCAAAAGCAAGGCATCTTCAAGCTGACGTGGGTTTATTAAATCAGCCAAACATGTCATAGCAGAGCATTGCATTATGCAAATACACATCACCAGCTTCAATACATTTTCTAAAAAAAAAAATCTGATAATTCAATTGAGAAAATAAGATGCCCGTTTATTCCGACTGTTGCAGGACTGACCACAATGGCTGGTTAAAATATTACTGCATAATTGGGTCTATGGATCTGTCTACTTCTAACCCCAATAATTAACAATAATGTTTTGTAGCCTTAATGTGACAAAAAAGGGGGGGGGGGGGAGTCTGAGTGTTATAAATATGCTTGTAAGATGCTGCATATGGAATAGTGTCAGAAGCAACAGTTACATCAGAACATGTTTTTATGTCATTGTGATTATTTTTTTAAAAGCTCATATTTAACATTGAGATTCCCCAGCAGCCAGTTTCAATAGGTAACACATATCGACTTATCCATAAGCAGTACATTACTGTGCCAAAGAGACAAAAAACACAGTACCACAGTCTAAACACAAATATTGGACCTCAGGGTATCTATCTGTACCTTTTTCGTCTTCCTAACGATACATACATGTTCCTCAGAACCAAAAAGTTATTTTTTTACCATTTATTGGATAGGGTAAAACTTCTACTGGTTCTCTTTTTCACACAAAAAAATACATCCACTAGCAAAGGTAGGTGTATGTAAATTGCCTCCATAGTTTTATTGTTAACAAAAAAAAAATTAGTTTTATTTTGACCTAACTTACTAATAATCTGTAGAATCATAAACAAAAATGGAGAAGCAGCTTTCCGTTTCTATTCTCCCCTTATCTGGAAAAAAAAAAAAACTTCCTGATGACTGCAAAGCTGTCAAAACACTGAGCCACTTTAAAGCAAAACTTAAAACTCATCTGTTTAAAGCTGCCATTGAGTAAACCATTTGAATTGTTCTGTTTTTTTTGGGATAATTTAATGTTTTTACTTTTCATCTTTTTATGCTGCCTTTTTTTAACTTTCACTTATGTTGTTGCTCTTTGTGTGCTAAATTTTTCTGTTTTTAATCCTAACTGCTGTTTTTACTTTTCATGCTTTTATCATATGTTAGGTTTTTTTTACCACCAAATCCTGTAAAGCACCTTGAATTAACTTGCGTTTAAAGTTTGCAATACTAATATAATTGCCTTGCAATTATCTTGCAAGGATCTTTCTGTACTTAAAAAAATTGTGAATTGATTGTTGAAATTATTTTTGACTAGATAAATTTTGCCATGCCAGCATAAATATTTGGATAAATGTCAAAGATTCTTAGTGCAAGATTAATTTATCCTTCTAGAGGGAAATAGTGTTTTTGTGAGCGAGTATTTTCTACATCGTGGTCAGGTGATGAGTCAATCATGTCAAGTCGATAATGATTTGCTGTCAAGGTAGCGCTGATAAAAAGGCTAGACTATAGGGGTACAAATAGGTACCCACAGTTAGGGGAACAAATTGGTACCTTTGAGAGTACCACCCCAGTGAGAAGACATTGTACCCATAAAAGTACAATTCTGCAATTTGATTTCTCAGTGTGTAATGCTTTAGTGAATTTAAATGCTGAAATTTCAACCCCAGACAAGTTGTGTTTTATATCTTTGACCATTTCCATGGACCTCTGTAGTAAAATAATCCCATGAAGCAGAATTCTGGTTACTATGGCATCTCAAACATGCACAGTGATAAAGCTAATCAAAGATTTGTGCTGTAAAAACCCAGCGATTTGATGGTGCCTGAAGAAAATATGAGTCACACAGAAATGTCCTTTCCAGCTGCTTGCGGTGATCATGACAGCAGCACAGCACAAGCACTCCGCCGCCCCCGACTCGTGTTCTCTAATATACGCCATCTAGATCAATCATAGCAGCCAATTAAACGCTGAGTTTCCACTCTGCATGTGGACAAAAATTTAGCATAATGTAATAGGAAGACCCAGAAGGTAGACAAGGGACCAGTGGGGGGGTTGTTAGGTTACTCATCAGAACATGACCACATAGCCGCTGCTGCCGATTAGAAAGAGTGGCGACCTGAAAATTTGCATGCAAAGCTTTTAGTCTGGTGGACGTGGTGTTTGCAGCCTGCGACAGCCCACCATGAACTGAAAAGGGTCTTATCAGGCGCACAGAAGCAGGGAATGATCTGCAGCTCTCTCCATGCTGCAAAGTGCAGAGAAATTATTGAAAGTGGCCATGGCATTGTTTGGGGTTAGCTTTTGCAATCTCATGGGTGTATATAAGTTTCCCTGATCTCTTCATAATTCATCTTCAACACAAACACAATATAAAAAAGCCCGTTACAATAGTACACAATAGATTCTTTTAAGGCATTAATTCAACATTTTCGTGCAGCAGCAGACCAGTCTGGTGAAAGAGGGAGCTCTGATCTGAGCAGGCATGACGTACAGGAAGCACACCTTTAATGTTAAGCTTCAATAAAAGACACTAGAAATGACAATAAGATTTAGCTCAGTCCCTCTAATAGGTAGAGAAACTGATGTAAGCCTCAAACAGAGAAGCAATCTTTTTAGATCCAATTATGTAAAGCTGACAGGTTTTCCTTTCACAGTCTGAGATCAATCTCTTAGCAGAGAAAACCAGATAGGATTCACAGTGTGAGGCTCTGTGGCGCTGGAAGACTGGCTCGAGCCAGTCATAGCGTCAGCAAGGAGGGAGAGGGGCCACTGCAGAAGCACATTGCTTATCGTGAGTTCATATAACTGATCTGAACATTAGGGAAAATACATTTTTATATTGTTTAAGTTTGCTCAGTTCCAAAGAAAGGAGGTCTGTACTTACAGGTCAGATGTTACCTGTAGGTCTTCAACAGTATTCGACATGCTGTAGCTGGTATTTTGGCCCATTCATTTATCTAGATCTTCTCTAGAGCTGTGACACTCTGGGGCTGTCACTAGGCAACATGGACTTTCAACTCCCTCCACAGATTCTTTATTGGATTGAGATCTGGAGAGCGTTGCCCTGTTCTCAAGAATTTTATCCCACAAGATGAGATCTTGCAGGGAGCTCCTTATCGAAGGAAATTGTCAGTGATCTTACATTTATTCGATTTTTTAAATAATTGCTCCAACATCAACTGTTAGGAAAACACCTCAAAAGAAGTCAAAATCAACTATGGATCTCTTCTCACCAAGCTGCTTGCCTATTGTAAATTGACTCATCCCAGTCTGGGTGCAGGTGTACAATCTTGTCCATGTTGTCCTTGGACAGCTCTAAGGTCTTGGCCATGGTGGAGCCCTGAGCCTGACTGTTTGAGGTGTTAATAGGTGTCTTTTATACAGATAACACATTAAAACAGGTGTCATTAATACAGGTAACAAGCAAAGGATAGAAGAGGTGAATAAAGAAGTAATACGTCTGTGAGGGGCAGATTTTTGACTTGTTTGTGGGAGCTATTTACTTATTTTATGTACCATAATACATTATATAAATTCTTGAAAAATCATACAATTTGATTACCTGGATTTTTTTAAAGGTTATGTCTCTCACAGTTGATGCGTACCTATGATAAAAATACAGACCTCTCATCGTTTTAAGCAGGACAACTTGCAGAACCGGTGGCTGCCAAATACTTTTTTGCGCAACTGCAACTGTTGCTAAAATCCCGAATAATAATAAAACATGTCACATTGCACTCATTGTTTGTCATTTCTACTCAATTCTGTCTTTTAATGAATAGTACAACATTTAAGTCCTTCATATAAAGATAAGCTTTTAACAATTAGATTTTTTTCAAACTAAATGTGTGAATTTAACACAATTCAAACAGCAGCTTCTTGTCAAAGACAGAATACTGGTGAGTCTATTTTTTATTATCAGTGTGACAGCCCATGATGCCAGCCTACACGTTTTTATTAAAGCGCATGCAGCTGTACCAGCGACTGTTTTCTTTCGGCTGTCAGAGCCTGCTGAACAACACGAGGTGTCACACCAAGCCCAATTAGATCGGTGGCAGGACTTATTGGAGTGAAACAGCCTGGCTCGGAAAAAGAATCAAAGCGTTTTCTAGCAAAAAACTGGAACGTCAATCACACTGCCGTTGCCAGGTGTCAGTAAAGGAGAGAAAAGGGGGTTGTATCACTCCGCGGCTTTGCTACAGTATAATTCTTTGAGCATTATTTGTGAAATTTCCCCTTTGTTGGAGTCTGTGGGTGAAGTTCCCCCAGCAGTATAATCTCACATCTAATTTTAAGAAAGTGAAGCTGCTCCACCAAGGTATGACAGTAGCAGATGTTAAATGGGTTTAAAGTAATTGATATGTTACCAGCTTCATATCAGTTTATAAGATGATCGGTGGACATTCAGAAAAAGTTTAAATAAATAATAAGAAATTGCATTTATTCAAGAATTTAAAAAATATGTTTTTAGGGAGATTTAAACAAAGAATTATTTTGCAAAATGGACGATTTAATAATTCCTTTTCATAAATCTGCAAAAAACAATGAATGAAAAAAATAGAAATCTGAATCAAATCAGTATTTGGTGTGTACACACTTTGTATTCAAAACAGGATCAGTTCCTCTAGGTACACTTGTATTCAGTTTTTGAAAAAACTTGGCAGGTAGGATGTTTCAAACATATTGGAGAACCAATCACAGATCTTCTGTGGATGTAGTCTTTCTCACATCCTTCTGTCTCTTCATGTAATGAAGCGACATGTCAGCAACTCAATGCATTTAGGCATGTATAGACAAGTCTAGTCAAGACAATCTACTGCAGTTCAAAGCGAGCATCAGAATGGGGAATAAAGGTGATTAAAGTGACTTTGAACATCGCATGGTTGATGGTGCCACACAGGCTGCTCTGAATATTTCAGAAACTGCTGATTGACTGGGATTTTCACGCACAACAATCTCTAGGGTTTACAGAGAATGGTCTGAAAAAGGGAAAATATCCAGTGAGCGGCAGCTTTATGGGCGAAAATGCCTTGTTGATGCCAGCGGTCAGAGGAGAATGGCCAGACTGGTTCAAGCTGATAGAAAGGCAACAGTAACTAAAATAACAACGCATTACAACCAAGCTATGCAGATTACCATCTCTGAACGCACAACAAATCAAACTTTGATGCAGATGGGCTACAGCAGCAGAAGACTACACCGGATGCCACTCCTGTCAGCTAAGAACACGAAACTGAGGCTACAATTCGCAAAGCCTCACCAAAATTGGACAATAGAAGATTGGACAAATTTCGCCTGGTCTGATGGTTCTTGATTTCTACTGAGACATTCTGATGGTAGGGTCAGAATTTGGGGTCAACAACATGAAAGCATGGGTCCACCCTGCCTTGTATCAACGGTTCAGGCTGCTGGTGGTGTAATGGTGTGGGGGACATTTTCTAGGCACGTTTAAGAAAAACAAAAACAAAAAAATAACGAAAACTAGAAATAAGAAAACATGTTCATTAACTAAAATAAAATACTAAAATGCTTAGTTTTCATTTCATAAAGTGTTTCATAAAGTCTAGAAGAATTATTTCTACGTCGCTCCCTACCTACTGCACGTTGTCACCAGAAACAGATGGGATCATGTGTTGTGCTGTTGGTTGCACAAGTCGCTTTGCATGAAAACAAAACAAAAACAACAGAACGATGAGGAAAAAAATAATCCCTCTCTAGTTTCTGGTTGTTGTTAACTTGCTGTACAGCATTATCCCAACATGTCAGATACGTCTGTGAATCAGTCAAGACATCTGTGTAGCCAATCTGCCTAACGTCATGTCAGCAAAGGTTCATAGAAAAGTTACTTCTAAAATATGTGCAAAATGATCAAAAGCATCATCGTACTCATGGTGGCTTGGCTTTTGTTCTGTTATGTTGCCAGTCAGTGTCGGTGTTTTTATGGAACTGTAGCGCCTGCATAAATTGTTTGGCTTTGTAATGCACAGGTGCTGCTGTTGTGTTTACAAAACTTTGAATGTTAGTCTGCCATTCATCTGTTATACTTGCCTGATTTGTATGGTTCTTAATCTGGGCCATGTCAATATAAAGGAACCAGCTGTCTTGATCTGGCACTGATATTGGATTGGCTTAGTTTATCTCTTTGAAATCCAGAACCAAACCATTGTCATTACTATGGAATCTTGTTGGAAGAGTTTGGGTTTGCCACACAAAGCCTAATTCAAACAAAGCTTGTACAACGATTAGAAAATGAACGACATAAGTCACAGCTAGTAGTGGGCAATATAGAAGGTGTAAGGTAGAAATGATGCCAAATGTTTGCCAAAGGAAGAGAGATTTTGACTATACATTGCATTGGGATGACGTAATCCAGCTATGCTTACATATACTTTGTAACAGGTACGCAAGCAAAGCAGAACATTTTTTAATTAATTTTCATAGTATTTAGCACTTCTTTTGTTTAATATATATGTTTGTTTATTCATATTGTACATTATTTTTTATTTTGCATTATTTTTGAAAAAGAACTGAATATTTTTTTAAATAAATTTTAAACAGTAGATATTATTGCTGTTTAATTGGCATCCTAAATTTTAATAGACAGTGTTACATCCTGTGCTTTAGATTATATCACAATACAGATTTGAGGTCATATTGTCCAGCCCAGGTCACAGCTAATGAAAGACGGCTCAATCTTAATCAATTTTATTGAGGCGCTAATTTGATGACTCGGTTGGCTGTCTTTGTGACAGTCAAGTATGAATAATCTCTGATAATGAGCACTCTGTGACAACTAGGGATGGGTATCGTTAAGGATTTATCAATACTACTACTCTGAACGGTACTTCTTATCGATCCGGTACTTTATCGGTATCCTTATGGTTATTTTTTTTGGGGGGAAGACTAAAACAAAAGGGGAAATAAACAAATAATAAACTATAATTAATATATTTTTAACAATTGGAACAGCAAAGCACAGAAAATATTAAAAAAATAAAAAGTACAAAATTAATAACTTAATAAAAACACTATATTAGCCAGTGCTTCTCAGTTATCTTCTGCCATGCCCCACTAGCGAACAGAAATCTTTTTGGTTCTGTTTTTCTACTCCTTCCCAGACTCCAGTTAAATAAATGCATGACATATGAGTGTTTTATGTTAAGCACTGTTCCAGCAGCATTCTGTTGGCGTTTTTTTTTTTTCCCCTGACAGAGCTTGTTTCTTCTCCTTGTTTCTAATGTGTCCATTTACTATCACTGTTCATCACCATTTATAGAAGGATTGTTCTCCAGATTCATAAACATCTCTGATCATCACGCTAAGCGTCATGTGTTTTTGTTTTTTGTTTTCGGTGATTTAGTTTTCTCGCTGTGGCTGGCCGGTTGTATTTCTGCCGTCATACAGAGGAGGTCTGAAAGCCCTCCTTACAGTCGGGAAGCCACCAGATCACTACAGGAACAGCGTTTAATTGTGTAGTCAATTTTTGTTATTAAATTCTGCCATTCCATCTTTCTTTCACACAACTTTGGATCTTTTTGAGCGGGGCTTCTTGTGAGAGCACAAGGCAAAAACCTAAGAACGCAGCTGTCCCTCCAGCCATCTTCAGTCCCTGCGGCGTGTGTGCTTGTTGAGGAGGAGCAGGCTGCCAATACACTGTTTGGCTTGTGTTTTTATCTCCCCCAAAAGATGAATACAACCTTACTCTTACCGTTAAGAAGACCGATAAGGATGACGTTTATCGGTCCGGGTGGACCATCAGAATCAGCCCTGGAGCCGATATAATACCGGGTTTCGGTACCCATCCCTAGTCACATGAACTTCTTCTGACCAGGCCTCACCACAACCAGCCGCCCTCTAAGGACCCTAGTCTAACAAAGTAAGCACTACTATGCTCATGCCTAAAGGAGTTTGAAGGCAGGCCCTGCTTGTTTTAAATTCAATTGCTTCACCAGTCCACTAATTGGATTTGGTAGAAATGAGGTACAGGTGACCTTTGCTCACAAGGCAGCTTGTTTAAACTGAAGATCTTGTAACCCTGTGACACCACCTTTAAATTATCAGACAGGGTGATGGCAGCTGCGATGACAGCTCGCATTGAAAGGTTAGATCAGTTTCTATAAACATGGCCAAAAGACGACTACAGTGAAATGTTACTTCACAGAACTGGTATAATAATTTGCATTTTGTATTCTGTATCCTTCATGTTTGGATTTTTTCTTTTTGGCTTATAGGCAGTCGAAGGAGCATTTAAATTTTTTTTCTCCCTATAACTGCTCTAAGTTTATTCTAATATCTCAATCACTCCGTTTGCTCTTCTTTCTTCTGTCCTGTGTTTTAATAATGTATAAAGATACACTGCTTACTTCTGCATCACCTTCTGCATGCGATACTGAAGCACAAACAGTTTGATCGCCAGCTAACTCCTAAGCTAGGAGTCAAAATATTCTTCTCAATGAAAAAAAACCCCTACAGATGTATAATTTACAACTCATTTTGGGCACTTTCACAGAATGCACGCATGCTACAAATAAAACTCATTATGCGATTATTTCAACGTGAACTTTTTTGGACCAATTTGGGGCACTTATAGAGCATGTAAATTGTCTGAAGGTAGCAGCATCAAAGCCAGTGACTTAAACATTTTCAACAAGCTGATAAGGAAGGCTGGTTTGGTTTTGTTCAGGTGGATTGTTGAAGAAACTCTGGAGATGTTTATCCAAAGACGGGTTCTTTATAAAAAATATGTATAGACCGATACTGATGTCAGGGCTGATACCGTTCTGATGTAATGTATCCGTAACGGTTAGACTTAACAGATCTGGAAACTCTACAATACTTTCACAGAAAGTTTTTTTTCTCACTTAAACTTTTAGTTTCATGGTATTTTTATTCATATTTTTTTTATCTAATGCACCATAATTTGTTTTAACAAGTAGATACTATATTTATCCCAAAGAAAGGGGGAAATAAAAATTTTCAAGTGCTTGTACTGTATATTTACAAATACATCTTAGATTGGGGAGAGAAAGAAAAAAAAATGTTTAGGAAATGTTGGATGTCTCTGTTAAATAGTCTTACGGCTGCAGGAACAAATTATCTCCTGAACCTCTCAGTCCTACATCTCAAAGAGATCAATCTTTGACTGCAGCTGGAAGGGGTGCTTAGCATTACCCAGTATTTTCCCCTGCAGCTTCCTCCTCATCTGCCTCTCCACCACAGTTCTTACAGGGTCCAGCTCCCGACCCAGTCCAGAACTGTCCTTTTTGACCAGAGGTCTACAGTCTTTGTCCGTAGTGCTACTTCCCCAGCAGATAACAGCATACAGAAGCACACTTCTGATGACTGTGTGGTAAAAAATCTGTGGCATGTCACTGCAAATATCGAAGGACCTTAACTGCCTGAGGGAAAAAAGATGACTCTGTCCCTTCCTGTATGCTGTGTCTGTGTTGGTGGTCCTCTCCAGTTTCTGATCCAGAACCAACTTCAGGTATCTGTAGGACTCCACAGAGTTGGATAACAGAAGAGGTTTTACTGGAATTAGGTTCTCTGAAAGGGAATTGAGAAGGTTAGTGGCTGAGCAGAGATCATGAGAGATGTTAGATCAAGCAGCCACTAACCTCTCAACAAAAAGGGGTCCAAGCTCCTCCAGATTAGGTTCTAGTGGAAGAAGGCAGAAGGTCACACTCAGCAGGAGAAAATCAGACAGTGCTTGTCTTGACAGATCCAATCCAGCGAAAAGCAAAGGCCAGGGAAAGCAGAGGTATCCAATCTGTTTTCTAGTTCAGGGTCCAGAAGCAGGCAAGGGTCAAGAACAGGAGATCTAGGCAGAATAATATTAACCAGGAACAGACCACTAGACATCAACAACTCAGGGCTCAAGATTATCTGGCAGGGAGCTTCTGGCTGGAAGAAGCTTAGATAGGTGGAGACAGGAGTGAGAGGCAGCAGGTACTTATTGAAAGTAGGTGAGTCTGATGAGAGTAATTAGTGGCAGCACAGAGCAACTAGAAACCAGCAGCTTTCAAGCTGCTACATTACAGTTTTTTTGCTCCAGTCAGTGAAGGTCTCCACCAGGTCTCTGTACTCCCCCTCCTGTCCACCGTTCACACACGCCACGACGGCTGTATCATCTGAGTAGTTCTGGATGTGGCAGGACTCTGAGTTGTATCTGCAGTCTGATGTGTAGAGTTTGAACAGAAAGGGAGCCAAAACAATCCCTTGTGGGACCCCAGTGCTGCATTCCAGTGTCCCAGACACACATCTCCCCACCCTGACA
This sequence comes from Apricaphanius iberus, assembly GCA_028564705.1. Lineage (NCBI taxonomy): Eukaryota > Metazoa > Chordata > Actinopteri > Cyprinodontiformes > Aphaniidae > Apricaphanius > Apricaphanius iberus. The sequence goes on from JAPXFQ010002413.1 coordinate 101,993, forward strand.
TATTGAGGTCTAGATTTGAAGTAGTCCATAATTCAGGATGTCAGGGAGAGGGCAACAGCTTTGTTCGGTCGAAGTTTCCTTAGCTCAGCTCCCACCTCTTCTATTGTTATCAACAGTCGGAGCACGTCAGGATGCAGGTAGAGGGGGGAGAGCACAGGCGTTGAAGGTGGAGTGAGTATCCACAGAGGTGGAGAAAGCAGCCACAGATGTGGAGGTACAGATGTAGTACTGGTTGAAGGAGTTAGCTATGTCTATATCATCTTCTAAGGACTGGGCATTCTTCATCTTGTAGCCAGTGATGGTCTCCATTTCTATCCATACCTCTTTGATGTCAATTTTCTCCAGCTGTTTCTCTATTTTCTTGTATTCCACCTTAGCATGCCTCAGAGTCTTTTTCAGTTCCCATTGCACACTCCTCGGTTTCTCCTTATCACCATCCTTGAACGCCATCTTCTTCTGGTTAAGGAGGCTCTTGATGTCACTTGTGATCCATGTTTTATTATTAGGA